>KK120349.1:0-11339 GCA_000611955.2 Stegodyphus mimosarum
TAAGCCCTAACGCGTATTTTGGACCAAAAAAGAAAGTAAGACAGTGTCTTATTTTCGGAAAAAAGACGGTACAATTACCGAAATAACGTTCTAGATTTGCCACAATAAAACATACAATCGGAAACCACAACCAAATCAAAATCGCGCCAAACAAAAAAAACCCTCGCCAAGTTTGGCGCTCACCCCGATTACGGAATATTAATCGCAAAATCAATCACTCGATTAACCAACACCCTGTTAGCTTTGGTTGATGTAAAATCACTTGATGTGGCGGCTCCAAAAGACTGTAAGAACTGTGCTGATGATATTTATAATGCTATGGTTTAGTTTATTTAATTATGGTAGAACACTCGAGGACTATTTGCCTGAAGAATGCCTTGGTGGAGGACTTTGTAAAGGAAGCTGGCTGGAATACACGTTGCGCATGGGAACGTCTCATGCAGCCAGCCCGTTCGCCGGGATTCGAGAGTCGGACCGAACTGCGAATGTTCAGCGAATTTACCGCTCGGACCTGCTAACGTCATTGAATACTGCGATTTGTGTGATAATATAATTTTTACTACAGTTTTAGAAACTTTGCTTGGTATTAATTAAAATTGCTTGGTATTAATTAAAAATATGCTCTTTACAAAACTCGTTTTTATATATTTACGCATCATAATTTATGTAACGCAAGTTTTTTTTTTATGGACAGTATGCTCACAGATATAAATACTACACTTAAAAAACGAGTTTTTTATCCCCCTATGCTGTTCCGAGAAAAACATTTTTGCCTGATGGTTCTTTTCTGCTGATGGATGACTGGGATCACGCAAAACATTTTCTCAGGCGATGTTTTACTCGCTCATCATTCACGGTTTGTCTAGCTTCTGCTGCACTTTTCTTCTGTTTCTGGCAGCCCGTTTCGTCCTGTTTATTTTATGCAATGTTTATGTCCGGAGCTTGAAGATATAAAGAAGAATTAAATTTTTATTACAAAACATTGTCAGTTATTTCAACTGCAAATTACAAAATATTTTAATTATAAAATAAGTCAAATATGCTTTGCCTAATTTATGTAAATTACTAATACAGTCAAATACCAAAAATCCGCCGACCTGAAATCCGCACTGCCTCTCAAAATATAAACATTGAATTTATAGGTTCCAGAAAGGGCAGAATGGAGAATGAAACATCGAAGAAAAAATATTTATCCAATAATGATGTCATAATTACCGAATAATAATGATTCTGTGTGAGTGGCAGAAAAAAAATCTTAGCCCAGAAGAGGTTTTTAGTATGGATTATGTGTTCATATCAGCCACAACACTGGCATATCAGATAACCGATGATGAAATCATTGGCTCTGTTTTGAACTCGCCACAGCAAGAAAACGATTCCGACACCGACACAGATAATGAATGTGAAAGGAGTGAGAAAATAACTTTTAAGGAGGGTTTGGAACATGGTGAAAACTACCTAAAATATTTAGAACAACAGAGCTGTGTCACAGAACAAGAGATTATGTCCCTGTAGAATTTACAAAAAAAAAACTCCGGAGCACCTAAAGTTTTAAAACAAACCTCTATCAGAAAAATATTTGAAACAAGTAAAAAAAATGAAATATTTTATGCTTTATTAGTACCTCTTATTTTTACACGTCTCTTTTCTATATGTCCTTAATGCTTTAAAATATTCCTGTAATCACTAATATAAATGAATAATATACTATATATATATAATAATTTAACGCATACAATGTAATAATGTATATTATTGCACATAATAATTTAAGTAAATGTATCTAATATGTCTTATTTATTTTGCACTTTTAGTCTGAATATTATGATTTGGCTTTTCTGTCCCGAAATCCGCAAAATCCTAAAATCCACACATCCTCTGGTTCCAGACATTGCGGATTTCTGGACTTCTACTGTACAACTATTTAGTAATTATATAGCATATGGTCTCAAACTGGTGGCCTGCTCTGAAGGAAATTTATGCGCCACACCCTCAATACATTTCAGTTATGTATTTGTTTCAATATTGCCCTCATAGATTTTCGTATAGCATCAAGTCATTGGGCAGTTGATTGCAGTGCAGTATTTATTAAGAAAATAGAAAAGCACGAGCAACATTTCAGAAATCATTACATTCCAGTTGAGCTCGAAGCTAGCCTTGGGTCGCAGCCAAAAATGTATTAGCTCTTTGTCAAAAATTTCCTCTTCCTCATTATTTTTATTTTTAAATTATACATATCCAATTTCTCTTATACACGTAATGTAAATGAATAAAATGAAATTTAAATATGGGACACTTTCGGAATTTAAATTGAGTGCTAAGATTTTTTTTTACTAAATGTGTTTTTCATAGCTGTCCACAAAGTAATAGAAGTGGTTTACTTTCCATATAAAAGCAAATATGTTTATGGTATTGAAACCTAGATTTTAATTTTTAAGTAAGATCATTTGATTTTTTCTTTACTGGTAAAATTGATTATTAAAATGTTGCCTTTGTCTTTCTTTAGGGAGGTTTCTTTTTTTTTTTTCAAAATTTATATCATGTAAGAAGCAAGATTAAAAAACTGCATAAAAATATTATGACCGTGACTGAAATATTTTGATAATCTTTTCCGTGAATAAAATCTCGTCATTTTGATACTGAACATTTAGTTACATTGAATGACAGATTTTTTTTTCCCTTCAGCGTTCAGTTAATCAATTGAAAACAATGAGACTGTGAACCAACCACCTTGTAGTTTTGTCCCACCCTTACAGCATTTAAAAAAGAATGTATCTGAACATTTTCATGAACATTTTTCAATCCATTGGCATTCAGCACAATTATGGAATTAGCATAGTGTATACTGAAAGTATAAACTGAATATTTGCATATTCTATATCTATGCACGCTGAATTGTCTTAAACTCGAAAGCTTCTTAATAATTAATATTTTATCTAATATCCAAAAAATTATAAAATATATTTATGGTTTCAAGTCAATATTTTCACAGCAAGGTATCTACAAATTCAAGTCTTACTGCTTATAGGCCCATCAGCGGACAAGTAGTAAATTCGCTGAACACTGGGATTTTGGTCCAGGTTTCGAATCCCGGCGAACTAGCTGGCTACATGGGCGTTCTGCGTTTGTTCCTAAGTGTAACGTGTGAACGAGGCAGTTCGCCTTAGAAAGTCCTCCACGAAGGCATCCCTCTCCTTAGGCAGATAGCCCTCGATGCTTTGCGGTAATCACGTAATTCAAATGTTGTTTATTGTTTTAGAATAATTTATTTTACTAATATTTAATTTAATTAAAAATTTAAAACTACAGTGTCTTCCAAACATTTTAATCAAAATTATAAACTGCAACATTGAAAAGAAAATTCCAGTGAGATACATAAATCATAAAATTGAAATAAGTGATTTCTTCGGCAGTGTAATCCCAATTCTTAATCCTTTTTTAGACGATAACAATGTGATCGGAATTTCAGAATTTTAAGACAATGTTAGCCTAGTTTTAATTCATGATTCCCAATTCGCTCGAGAGCAAATTATATGCACAAATGCTTTCATAGTTAACAAATAATACAAATAACTTTTCTTCAAACAGTTTTCTACCGAGATATTTCTTCTTTAAGAATATTTCTTAAGGCCTTCATGACAAGTACTTTACTCTGCCACCTTATTATTGAAATTTTAGTATCCGTGGTTCTGCCACATGTCTGTAGCCTCCAATGTTTCCTTTTAGTAGGACAATCATAAACTGTTTGTTTGCCTTACGTTATCGGAAGTTTCTTCAATACGCGAGGTATTCGACTGTCAGTTTGGCCAGAGTTTCTCTCGCCATTTGAGAACGTTCGTTCCAATATCAATAGACAAACAAGGTTAAGCTCAGCCCACATAGACCTTGTAGAGAAAATTCCTCCCTATGGATTTGTAAGGAATAAGGCCTATGTGGAAGAATGTCTTGAAATGATTTCTTATGTTAGTGTCTTCTCAGTGCTGACATCAGCTGCTTACAGAATTGAGGTTAGGTTATTCAATTATGGCAAAGCACACGAGGGCTATCTGCCTAAAGGGAGGGATGCCTTCGTGGAGGACTTTCTAAGGCAACTGGCTCGTATACAACACATGGGGAAAACCACGAAAACGCCCATGCAGCCAGCCCGTTCGCCGGATTCAAAACTCGGACCAAACTACCAGTGTTCAGCGTCTTTACCCATCGGCCGCTGATGGGCCTCTTACAGAATTGAGAGAAACGAGCAGTTGCTTTTGAACAGACTGGGAAGGAGTGACGTCATAAAACAGCAAACCTTGTGGTATAGATCAGCGACGGCGAAACGTTTTGAGATGTGGGTCAAATTTTATTCATTATTTTTTTAAATATTAGCCTATGGGGTCACTTAACACGGTGGCGCCATTTGGAAGAGGGGTAAAAAAGGCGCCAATAATTTAGAAAACAATGCAAATTTGTTAAGAGAAAAACTTGACAATTGACCCTTAGGCAGATGATGTTCAAGCGTAACAGGCAGTTAAACTAATCTATTTTAAATTGAACTTGATTAGAGACTTGGAGATAGGTTAACGCATTAAGTGCAATGACTCAATGATTACAAACCGTTGCATTCCTTGAGATAAGCTAAAATCCTTGAGTATTATCGAATGGAAAAAGTAGAGTGAAAAGTGAAGGCTTTAGATGGTTTTCCTTGACAGATTTCACCAAAATAATAATTAACAATTATATATTTAATGAATAATTACAATGTTTTAATTTCTTTATTCGCTTTTTTCCTTCGTTTCCCCTTCATTCTGGAGTATAACTACGTCAGGTGTTTCATTTTCTTCAATATTTACATCTCCTTTACATTCCTCCCGGCCAACCAGCGGCCGAGGGGTATAGTCGCTGAAACCAAAGAACCTCTATGTAAAGAATGAAAGGCTCCATAGACGTAATGTAAACCACTTTGTCTGCAACGCCGCTACAAAGAAAAGGGAACATTCGCCAAGGGATTTGGCGACGGAATCTGTTGGCGAGAATTTTCCCTCTGTGATATACCGGTTCTTTGGTACCTAGCCTACATTTTCTCCCTCCGCGACGTGTATAGGAAATTGAGGAACACGGGTTAAGATGAATCGTTCTTTGACTTGTCGCGATAATTTAAACTCGGAAATGATGAAATATTAGGTGAAGTTTCACTTTCACTGGCTGTTGAACTTCCATTGTCCATATCGCTACTTGAAACCAAAGAACCTATTCTTTGTTTAAACTCTTGCTAAACGTAACGGTCGAACCTGCCCAAACCAACTTCGACATTCAGCTTCGAGCTTTGGCGCTTTTTGGCGACAGATATTTCACGCATGCGCAGTTGTTTCCCTTTTCGTTGGAAGGGAGCCACTTCTGCTTCTGCGAAGTTTTCCTTCTTAACAGTACATATTCTTTGGCTGAAACACTGGTAGTTCGGTCCGGTTGCACTAGGCCGCTGAACATTGGTTATTCGAATCCCGCAAACCGGCCGGCTGCATGGGAGTTTTCGTGGTTTTCCTTATGTGTAACGTGTATACGAGCCAGTTTCCCTTAAAAAGCCCTCCATGAAAGCATCCCTCGCTTTAGGCAGATAGCCCTCGAGTTCTTTGCTGTAATCGCATAAACTAAAGTTCCTTCCACATCTCCAAACAACTTCAACTAGTTCCACTCTTTCAGTAGATGGCAGTTTTTAGATGGCTAAAATATTTCTCCCCATTGTAATATTTCATGCTGATATTCAGAGATTGGATAGGTTGGCTTATTTGTGTGTCCGTTCTTCTGTATAAGCGTAGAAGAGTAAATGTTTGTTAAATATTTTATTGGTAAAACTAATCATAATTCTCTGTGGAGGTTCTTGAGCCTTTGACATTTAAAGTTTAGAGCTAAGTGAGTTTGTTTAGGTTTAAATCGAGTTTTTCTTGCACGAGAGGCAATAATTAATTTATAATTCCTTTTGTAACCTATAAATCATTAGTAAATTTTATTCCATTGTTAAGATATTTAAAAGGTTACTATTCCATGAGCGTTTACTTGTACGTTTTTGTTATAAGCGATTAGTTGGGAGAAATTCGAGGACGTCGAAAATTCGCCTAGAAGTCTTAGTCTGGCGTTACGAATAACATTAAACTGATTTCAGATTATCTTTTTAGCTAGAACCAACGCAAAAGAAATAGATCTTTTAACGCTTCGCTTGGCGGGAATTTATTGCATTTAATTATATGAAAAATAAATTCAGAGCAGTTTTCGTATTATCAAGAAAATGTGTCGATCTTTTAAAGTCTTTAAAAAAAATCAATGAAAGCATGTATAAATCTCAGGAAAACAACGTTCAGAATTCAATACATAGAAATCCTAGCCCAGCTGTTTGGTAAAATTTGATTAATTGACAGAAGAAGCCTATTTCAATGTTTGTCGGTCATACTTTAGACTGGATAAAGCAGCTGTTAAAAGCTGAAGACTACATTGATTGAAGTCTGTTTTCAGTCTGTAAAGAATCGTAAAATGTTTATGAAACGCTTTTGATGCTGCACATGATTTGAAACTGCATGGGTATTTTTTTGCGATTTTGTTTACTCATTTATGTTCGTTGATTATGAACAGATTTAGTACCAAATCCGCAAATTTCGTAATATCTCTACACGAAACTTTTGTGGATCTTTAAAAATAAATGTTCTTTATTCGTCTTAGCCTCATAACTTTCTCTTAATTACTATGTTTTGCTTAAAACAAATTAAGTAATTTTTTAGTTGTCTACATATACACTCGAACCTGTTTTTGTGCTGTTGATAGGGACCGCATAAAAAAATCACACAAAACTTTACGAGTAACTATAAAAAAAAAAGAGTCGTTTAGAGTTGACTTTGTTTCAATTACCATGTAGTCGGTGATCAGTTTTGGCGACGACTGGTTCGGTTTACTAGACGCTTGTATACTAGACGCCACTGCTCCAGGGTTCAACATCTGGACGCGTTGGAATCGATAAAGAAACATCCGCAGAAGAGCGAAGAAGCTTGAAGACTGGTCTTTGGTAAATCCAAACTGCAGTCAACGATACTTTTTCAGTATGCATTGGACTTGCAGTAATCGCATTATGCACTTCGGCAATGAAGGATGGACCGCGCCATACCTACCTACCTACCTAGAGCCATCAAATTCTGAATAACGCAGTCCTCCACTCGAATATGAGTCCCTGGAAGCCCGAATCATGAATTTCGAATTTTTTTTTAATCTATCTTATATTTTTTAACCTTTGAGGAATTTTTGAGTAACTCATGATTTTAACGCGAGCAGTGGCAACACGGAATAAAATGTTTATCTATAGCGCGCGAGACCATGTATCGGAAATTCTGAAGATGTACTGTTTTTAAATATTTTTAATCTAAAGGGTGGTTAGCGCAAATGTTCTCGAGACATATACGTAAATGACAAAAACACCCCTTTGGGGGTAATAGATCAGATTATAATATTAATCAGATTTTAATCTGAAAGCTTTCAGGTTTTTTAAATCTTTTCATAGTGTTTTTGTTAAATTTGTATGCAATAGTAAATTCTTATACTTAATTATTGCCTTTTTGAAATTTGGACTTACAAAGACAAAAATTCATCAGAGTGAAGGAAAGTTATAAGAGGCTTTTCCCGCCTTTTTCGCATGCCTTCGTCTTGTAGTGGTCTGCATGCTCGACACGTAACCGAGAGGTCCGTGGTTCAATTCTCGGCGAAGGCGTTGCTCATTTTTCATGTCTCCTGCTTCGAAATAACCTAATGTCTCTACACTGGCCCCCAAACTAAAAAGGTGGTAGATGATGATTCTGCACCACCGGGATTTAGCGATTAGGTCCCCCAAACCCCAGTCGCCCTTTAAAAAGGCGAGTATATAAGGTATTTCTCCCGCCTTCTTCGCATGCGTTCGTACTGTAGTGGTCAGTACGTTCGACGCGTAACCGAGAGGTCCGTTGTTCGATTCACGGCGAAGGAATTGCTCATTTGTCATGTCTCCTGCTTCGAAATAACATAATGTCTCTGCAAAGATAAACACGTGCAGTAATTAATAATAGCTAATTAGGTTTAATCTTCCTAACTAATCCAAACTTCCGATACTGGGTCTTTTTGTTGCTTTAATTACAGTATACTTTGGTATGAGATGTAGGGTAGTTTTGAATAAAATCATAAATCTCAAAGTTTAATAAACATAGTTTATAAGAAAGTAATTCACTTATAGTTTGAGCTGTATTTCATTAACAGCTTATTCAGGCCAATTAAATGAATTTAAAAAAGAAAAATTTTTGTATTCTTTCGTTGGAACATCTAACCTTTGCCTTTTTAGAATCTAATTCTTCTAATAAAAATAAACCTAGAAATGTGTTCTTTTAATATAATATGAACACCAGGTATCTAAATGTTTTTCAATATTTATGGTAGTTTTTTACACTATATCAAAAGAATCGTACTTTCTGCTATACTTACAAATTATTTTATTGTCTTCGTAAATATACAAACCATTCCGTACGAAAATAGTCCCTTTTTATGTCAGGCAATTAATAGTTCTGAAAGAAACGCAATAGAATAGCAAATTTTGTTGCTGTGTTATGTCATATGGCAGATTAGGCCATTTTGTTTGAAACTATAGCAGTACGAAAAACTATTTAATAACCCGCACTTGCAGTTTTGAAACAGCCACAATCTAAGTTTAGATTTCTTTTCAGAATATGGTTAATATTGTTAGGCTTCCTTCTAAATAAAAAATGAAGAAAATTTTTCACTTGATCTGTTACACAAAAGTTGCTAAAATAAAAATAAAAACGTAACTTAGTCTTACCAAAAATACAGTGGCAACACGAAGAACACCCACTGGGTCCGAAATAGAAAGCAGACTGCATTGAAAGAAAAAGCAGACAGCACAATGGTTTGGTGGGAATAAAGGAGGAAAATCCAATAGAGGAAGTCTCAGAGAGGAAATTACTCGGCACCTTTGCCCCATTGTTGTTCTGCTGGAGATTAAATGAGAGAATTGTTGAGGTGGATAAATTTACGATGTTTCTATGTTATGAAGTAATGCTAAGGGTTAAAATTAATTTAGAGTAGTTTTTCTGAACCATTTTTTTTTTCCATTTTCAACTGGCTTGAGGGAGACGTTATGAATAAATAACTGCGATAGTTCTTGCCCATTAAACGGGGGGGAAGGTATTCTGATTCTGATTATGAGTTTGACCTTGATATTGTATAAAACGTTCACTTTATAATCGCTTTTCTTGGGGAATAAATTGACTAAAAGATATTGGTTAGCATTTCTTGCTCTAGTTAACATGTATTCACTTTTTCTTGGGGTGGGGTGGGGGGGAATGAGAATAACAATTTCTAATGACAGCTTGTTTCAATCATCTGTCAGTAAACGTTTCTAATGCTTTTATTATTTTTTAAGAGTTTTCTACAAAATTAACCTTAGAAATTTCTTTCTCTTGAGAATTCTTGTGAATCCACCGAGATGTGCTATTTTTCATTTCGATTTTTCGTTATTAAATTATCCTGTATGCTTCATTTTTAATCCAAAGGGGCTTTGTTCCTGAAGGACTGTTGTTTTCGTTTTGCGATTTTACGTCGAATCACTCTGAATGTCCGTTTCACTTTTCAAATTGTTTCCACCCAATATTATCGCCCTGCGTTATATTTGAAGAAATTAAATAATGAAGAATCTGCATGATTGTATGAATGTTTCTCGCATTGTGATAAAATGACGGTACCTAGAGCCATCCCTCAGATGGATAGAGAAAACTCTGAAAGTGAGATATAATATTAATGTCTACTCAGACGCATTATCGGTACTTCAGTCCCTCTCGGGTCCTGGGCATAAGAATTATTTATTGCATGATATTAAGATTATTTATAAGCGTTTAAAGTTTGTTCATAATATCAAATTGCACTGGATGAAAGCCCATGTGGCACATAAGGGGAACGAGAGGGCGGATGTATTAGCGAAATCTGCTGCCCTTGGAGAGGGAGACTTTGATTGTTATATTCCTGCCGCTAAAAGGAAATCAGTAACAGCTCTGTATGTAAATAATATAGAAAAATGGAGGGTAAGCTGGGGGTCGTCAGATAAAAATCAAGGGATACTAAAGAAAATTAAAATTGATAAAAATATGAATATTTATAATGATATAGACGTAAATCAATTAATAACAGGTCATGGACGATTCCCGGCTTACCTAAAACGATTTGGTATACAAAATAATGATTGTTGTAGAACTTGTAACAAAGTTGGAGATGCTCAGCACTATTTTGATGATTGTATATTAACTGGGAGTGCAAGGGTTAAATATAAGAAGAACTATAAAATTGATATAAGGAAAAATTATAAGAACTTAATAGATTACAGTAGGACTATTATGAAGATTCTAGATACAAATAGAGAAGCAGCGGGAATTGATGTTTAAGTGTTTAAAAATCCGTTCAATAGTCAGTTTTTAATGTATATTTTAAAGGAATGTATTGTTGATATACTAAATGTTATAATTTCGATGTTTTATAATTTAAATTTTGGTATGTAGTTTGAAAACTGATGTCAAAACCTGATGTTTAATTGATGAATTATAGATTTTGTAAATTATTGTTTAAAGAGAGGGTGATATCATAAAACCTTCTTGTGCTAAATGTGAATAGAAATTGTAATGAATAATGTAAAATATTAGAAATGTTTGAGATATATTATCAATTGTAATTTTTATATTTATATCTTTTGTGATGGATCATGTGAAATGAGGCAACAGAGTTTGTATTGCTCTGAATTGTATTACATGTGTATGTGTTTTTCTTTTATTGACATTAACACAATTTAAGATTTAAATAATTGGGACTGACAGATAGAATTTCCTTTCCGTTTTTATATTTTTAAATATAAGTTTTAAATTGATTAATTTTTACTTACTAGTAATTTTAGATAATTGACATTAATTTTTTCACCAATGCAGTCCTTTGTTTTGCTTTTAACACTACGCACCTGTTTTAAAAAATTTTTCTGTACTTGGAGTACATGAAATTAGAAACTCATAAATATGCTTTATTTTACAAACGGGGATTTATTTAATTTAAACATATTGCTACTGAGAACTAGTGTCTCAGTGGTTGTTAGACGGACCCCACGGTTGATGATCTTTCCGAAGGTCAGATAGGCTTTTTTTCGGTACTAGTGGTTTTAGGGATCTTGGCATTGGCTTTCTTTACTCCCCTGTTGTTGTGGTATTTGTTGTGTGTGTTTAATTAGATGTAGATTTTAGATGTTCTATATTTTTGTGTTGGAAAAGTGGAGTTACTCTTGTCACAGTTCTGTTGGTTTTTTGATG
>KK120349.1:14215-27292 GCA_000611955.2 Stegodyphus mimosarum
TCATAATTTTAATTTATAATTAATTAATTTTAATTAATTGAATTAATTGAATTTATTAATTGAATTATTGAATTATTGCATTTATATTGTCTACAACAGTGTGCGTTTATATTATTTTTACAATATATTAAGATAGCTAATTATAGCATTGCGCTTCATAGTTCTTATCTTTTTTGCAGCCCAGCATATTTTGAATATTTAGTATTCGTAGTACTACTATTCCCATTCTGTATAGCAATTTTGTTATACACTTGTAAGGTAAACGAATGTAATGTTTAGCTTAAAATGTAATTGTACACTTTGAAGTGAATAGTAGGCTCTAAATGATTCGAACTTATGCCTTATAAATGAATGTTAACATTCTTATATTTACATTTAACTGCATTTTTATCTAGATATATATCATTGTCTACAATAATGCTCCTCCCCCTTATGCAATAGAATACTCTGATTAATTGTAATACAAACTACAATGATGTTTCTACATTAAAAACATGTTCCTTCTTCAATAGCCTTGTATGCTCATGTCATTTCACTAGTGCAATTATCTCATTCTTAACTTCAATATACATTTTATGTAACGCAGAAGCATATCGGGAATGGAAATGTGCGTTTTTATTGTCTACAATAATGTGCATTTATATTACATAGCACATACCTTTTCTCTACTTTATGTATTGCGTTGCTCAGTTTGTTAGTAGTACAACACCTTAATAATGTATCTTTGTTGAAAAGTTGTACGTTCTTCGTACGAGTTTTGTTGGCTCATGTTTATCATTATTATTACTTATTAGTAACACAGTAATGCTGTCTGTACTATCATCACAGCCCTCGGCTGGGGTTTGATCTGAAGTAGATCTGTCAGGACTGACTGTTCTGTGCATACTTTTGGCGAACATGGTCGTGTTAAAGTCCTGATCTGGAACAGGGAGCTAAATGTAGCTATGTTCTGTGGTAGAATAATTGTGGTTAAGTGGTAGAATAACTGCACGTAAGAAGGATTTAAAATCCCTTCCTTATTAAACCTTATTAAACCGATATTTTCAGTCACTTACCAACTTGGGAGGGACAACAGAAAATAATGACCGCACTTGAGTCTAAACTGAACAATCAAATAATTTGAAATAGCGTTGCGTAGAAATTAAGTAGTCGTTGCTCACAGAGCTATGAACGCGAGGTTGGCCTGCATGCTCAACAATCAACGGTGCGTAGCAAGACTTAGCTAATACTAACGCACTTAGATTACTTCAATAAGTAATAGCGTAACAGCGCTAAGGCTTAGAATTTAAATACCAGCTAGTCAGGTGAACGTCGAACAGAGCCGCAGTGATCTGAGATTAAAGGCTCTCTGACACACTGAGAAGTTCCTCGCTAACCTTTTAAATACAAAACTTGGCTCCACTTCAAATTAGCATAAAGCTGAATCGCGTGCTCATTCTAACGGGAAGTTGAAATAAGAGTTCACAGGACAGAGAAATTAACATAAAACTTTGTTAAATTAAACTAAAACCTTAGTAAACAAAGTAAGCATAAAATCGACGGAGATCAAAAGCTGTATTTTTTATTCCTTTGTTTTTCAGTTTTCCTGGGTACGTAACTTGACGATAATGTTTCCTTTTTTACCTTCTTATTTTTTACACTAGAAAGACCGACGGTCATACGAAATGACCGCTGTTCTAGATATTATAAATTGTAATTAAAATGATTTGCGCAAAGGTGTCTGCTAATTCAAACTGAATTACCCAGGGCAGGCGGCGAGGACGCCCCTTTGCTTACTGCCCAGTCTACTTGCTTAATTGCTTAGAGTAGAGTGCAATGAAAGAAACCACTGGCGGTACATTTCTTAAGAGCCACCGCTAGCTCAATAAATAAAAGTGATTTAAATAATAAAATGTTGATTCACATGTCAAAGATCTCTATACATTTCTTGTATACTTTCCATCATTTTTAAGCTCGTGATTGCTAATGCAAACAGATGTTCACGTTCCCCCTGACACGCTCAATTTGCTTTCAGCTGAAAATTCAGTTTAAAGTACAAAGTCGGAAAAAAAAATCTCAAAGGTTTCAGATTTGAAATTACGTCCAAAGGGGCGTTTTTTAAACATTTTGTACGTTACTTTTATTTATTGAATATCACGTTCTTCGCATTTGAACCATAAAATTCAGTTCAAGAACAATATCGCAAAATAATTTAAACTGAGCCTATCTTTAGAATTTCCTACACACAGTCTCACGCGCTGCAGATAAAAAAGTTTTTTTTTCTGTACAGCGTTGTCATCGCCCGCTTTGAAATCCTCGAGTTTGTTCATCAAAAATTCGTTAAAGTTTTACAAAATATGAAATCGTTCGTAAAACAAATTCCCAATTTCAAATTTGGGCTTCCAGATGCCCATATTCGCAGCAGGATGACGGCATGTAAAATTCGGTGGCTTTAGATACCGTCGTTTGATCACAATGAGAGAAACATACATACATTTACGCCAATTCTTCATTATTTAATATCTTTAAATATAATACAGGGCTGCAATATTTTGTGGCAACAGTTTGAAAAGTGATACAGACTGTTAATGTTTCCGACGCAAAATCGCAAAACGAAAACAATAGTCCTTCAGGGACAAAGCCCCTTTGGAGTAATAATAAATAAATAAAAAACTGTTATTCAAATTGTAGCTACGCATCTTTTCTCTGGATTTTTTTCTGGCGAATTTACAACAAATTCCTCATAAAGTGACAACAATTATTTTTTTTAGTGCGGGAAATTGTGCTGTGAAAACAATTATCACTTAGCGGCGGATATGTATCTTAATGACATCACAAAGTCATTCGTTTCTGTAGTGCTGAGCTTTTACTTATGGCTGATGAATTAATAATTTCGGGTTTCAGAAGTGAAGTTTTCATAATCCTTTTTTCTTTGCTGTGTGAAGTTGTGTTGTAGAGACATTAGGTTATTTAAAAACAGGAGACATGAAAAATGAGCAACGCCTTCGCCGGGAATCGAACCACGGACCTCTCGGTTGCGCGTCGAGCATGCAGACCACTACACCACGAAGGCGTGCGAAGAAGGCAGGAGAATTACCTTATATACTCCCCCTTTTAAAGGGCGACTGGGGTTTTGGGGACCCAATCGCCAAATCGCGAATTGCATACTTCCTCTTTTAAAGGGTGACTGGAGTTTGAAAGAACTAATCGCCAAATCCCTCTGGTGGAAAATCATCGTCCACCACCCTTTTAGTTTGGGCAGCAGTGCAGAGACATTAGGTTTTTTTGAAGCAGGAGAAGAGATAAATGAGCAACGCCTTCGCCGGGAATCGAACCACGGACCTCTCGCTTACGCGTCGAGCATTCAGACCACTACACCACAAAGGCATTGGAAGAAGGTGGGAGAAATACCTTATAATGTATAAATACATGAAATCCTTAAGTTATGCTCCAAAATGAAAACATTCACAGGAATGATTTTACCTGTGAAAATAGGCCTACAGCATTCAAATTCAGCCAACAGCCTTCATTGCTGCCTTCAAAAACTATTCTGGGCAAGCAAGAAGTGTTGCATAACACTAAAAGTCATTTTCTCTCTCCTCTTTGCATGACTTCGTGGTGTAACGGTAGCACACTCGGCGCATGTGCGAGAGGTCCAGATTCGAGTCCCGACCAGGACATTTCTTATTTTTCATGCTTCTTTATAAATACCTAATGTCTCTATAGTGCCGCCAAAACTAGGATATGGTGGATAATTGTTCTTCAACATCAGGATTTGGCAACTGAGTTCCCCAATCCCCACTCGCCGTTTAAAAGGGGGAGTATACAGGGTGTTTCTAAATGGATATCGTGGTTTAATGCTTTGTAGTATTTATTACGTAAAACATAAAATCATGAATAGGCGTGAAATTGAAAAAAAAAAACTCAAAACAGAACCAAAAAACAGAACTCAAACAGTTCTGATTTTTGTTCTGTCAAACAGTTCTGCACATGCGCCAGAAAGTGCTAGTAGCAAAAATGACGACTAGTGAACAGAAAGCTTTTTGTGTTCTGCAGTTTGCAAAGACCGAATCTGTGTTACTGTGCAACGTGCGTTCCGAATTAAGTTCAGATGTGATCCCCCCAAGTGCAAGTGTTAATAACATCCATACATGGTACCATCAGTCTGAAAATACCGGGTGCCTTTGCAAAGGACGCAAACAGTACAGGATGACCAAGGGCTAGTGAAGACAGTATCGAGCGAATGAGAGAATCCTTCACGCGTAGCTCGAAGAAATCAGGTCCGGAGGCTAGTTCGTTTCATAAAGGATCGTGTGTATGTGCCTTCACTACCAGCTGACCTACCCGACCTAAGAAACAGACTGAGGCAGCTGTTGCAACAATTACACCAGAGATACTAATCAACGTTTGGGAAGAACTGGACTGTCGACTTGATGTGTGCCGTGTGACGAAAGATGCTTACATTGAACAGTTGTAAGCTTGTAGGTATAACTGTTTGAGCTGCTCTTTCATCTCATGTATTAATTATAATTTTAAGTTTTATGTAATAAATGCTACAAAGCATTATAACCCCGATATTCATTTAGAAACACCCTGTAAAATGCATTTTCTACCTCTTATCTGCATTCTTGCGTGCTGTAATGGTAGCACACTCGGCGGTTACGCGAAAGTTCCAGGGGTTGAAGTTCCGGGGAAGGCATTGCTCATTTTTCATGTACTCCTGCTTCAAAAATATCTAATGTCTCTTCAACATTTGGCTTCCTTCGAGCCTTACAATAAATTTCAAATATTCCACAATGGTTGTTTACATGGAAGCTGAAGTTTTATTATTCTGAAACCATAAAATAACATTTCAATGAAACTATTGTCACTACTGTATTGAATTATTTCGCGGGTCAAACATCTGGTTTTAAGTGCGGTTATGCGCATTCCTGTTGAAGAGGATGGTGAATGTATGAAAATACTTTAATTAGCAAAACATTTCATTAAATAAATGCCTATTTAGTTACTCGTTTAAATAAATTACTTTTAATTTTGCAAAATTTGTTTTATTTATTTTTTACGGGGCGGGGGTTATGCTTTCTTAAATTCTAAAATCAATTTCCAGGCCCGTACTTTAGACGATTCTCTTAATCGGTTCATAACCTTATGGTAATAATACGATCCAACTGGAACAGTGTCTGTGCACCTGCGTACCTGGGCTTTTAGCCCTACGCCACATAGAATGCGTTGAAACATTTCGAATAGTTTTCCATTAAATAACCTTATAAGCTGATAGTAATTTTTTTTAATTAATTTTTAAGAAGTTAAGATATTGAGAGTTATAATTAGCGAAATATATTTGTTATATAAAACTAAGATCCAGAGCAGTCGAGCTGGTGGCTTTGCCGGCAATAAATATATTAGTAAGCGCAGCAGGATAATTTAGTAAGTGTGAATTATGATGGCACTTCGAATCCGTTTGTAAGAGAGCAAAACCGAGTAAACACACAACAGTACAGTACAGATACAGTAAAAATATAGAAGTTTTTTGTATATAGGTACATATAAATAAAAGGTGCATTATAAAGCGATATAAGTAATAATAATATGCAAAGTATAAATAATTTACACAAATAAAGCCACTAGTAAGAACAAGATTACTCCAGGGGGTTTACAAGATCCAAGGATTCAGTACTGATAATGGCCTGTTGATACTGGCAAGATCATTAGGGTCATAAGTAGAAATTTTGATTACAGGTTTGTCTAAGGTTTTTTGCTTTTCATGAAATTTTTTAGCAATTTTATAGTAATGGGTTCGAAGCAAACTGACTCTTAATTCCTCGTGAATTCTTTGATTTCTGATTTACCACTTGGAGTTGGTAATACAATTTTGGGCGGTTTGAAGCTGCTTTCAATTCATAATTCTTGCGTATGTGCATACATAACACGCATAGCAAAGTAATGGACGGAGGATTGGGTTATAAATGAGTAGCTTATTACCTATAGATAGAAATGCGATTTAACCAGCAAGAAGAAACTGTATATGTCCATTATATCAACACTGTATACATACACACCATTTTCCACTTCGGTAACATTCCTTAGAATGCTAAAAAATTTTTTTATTGTTAGAAGAAATGATCCTTCTCATCTTTTACAAAAGAAAAATAGAAGATCTTGGAGGCTTATTTATCAGTCGTTTTATTTTCTTTCTTAAACTCGTTGTTAACGGAAACAAATCGAAAAAGAGATCAGTAAATTTCTGCACTTTGATAAATATTTAATTTATTTTCACTCTAAAATATTTCTTGTTTTTAACTGAGGAAATACTTCCCAAAGTAAGAGGACTGATTCGAGTCAGCTTTTTAAAGATTTCAAATGAAGGGATTTACATTTTTCTTTTTCCGAGAAAAGTTCAATTTTGCCTCTAGTAGCTTTAGAAATGCATTTCTTTTATCTTTTTTACGAATTTGCAATTTTAGAGGTTTATTTCAAACAAATTCTTATCTATCTAAGTGTAAAACTGGTGTTTTTTCCTCCAAAAAATGTTCATTTACTAAAATAATGCAAAAGTAAAATGCCTTTCTTGGGAAATTTGTATTTTCATGAGATTTTTATGTTATTTGAAATGTTTTTGACTATACTGCTGTACCTTAATCATGTGATTTTTGTTTCAATAAACAATTCATATGAGTCAAACTTTGCAATATATTGTCAGCTACCTTTCCGTAAAATACAAAAGACATAGTCATGTACGTAAATTTATTGTTATATGCAGCTGGATTCAATCTTTATTTACATAAATCGATTTGCTAATAGTAAGAGAACTAGATATAAAGCAGTTTTCCTAAGCTTTTAGTTACATTTTTAAAATTTGAAAGTAAGAAATGATTAGACGAAATTATCTGTCTTTAAACACATGCACATGCATTATTAAGCTTTTGCATTAAGTTTTCAAATTAGCATTACTTACTTATGAGTAATGAAGAAAACAGATTATTTATCACTTCATTATTATATGTTGGACCACATTTTTCCACTGGTTGGCCCATCAAAAAAGAGAATACACCACTCTGTGCCAACTGTAATCGAGAACACACTGCTAATTATCGCGGCTGTGAACAATTTCCCAAATTCATAAACTTTAACAAACGCAGTCGTAAAAACTACTCCGATCGCGTAATTTCTAACGAAATCTTAGTCAAGGCCGTTACCACTGCTACAAAACGCTTGGTCAATGATGACAGAAAGGTTCTGAAATACTTGCAAGCCCTTTTAAAATATATCAAGAACTCTGGAATTGGCGATTTTGTGCAAAGCAATCAAGAAACACTTAGCTTCAAAGCCACAGATTCCGCTGTGAAACCACTGCTGCATCATGGATAATACTCTAAACTGTATTTCATCAATGCTGACGTTTATTTATTACCTATGTGCCATGACCTCTGTATCGCACAGCTTTTATATGATTCACACTCTTGCAGTATATCAGATGATTGGTCTCCCTATCTTCACGTCTCTCTCTTGGCAGACAGTTTTCCTTGCTAGCTTAAGCTACGTCATATACCCTCTAGCTTGTTAAGGCCTCTCTGGGACCACAAAAACAACTTCATACTCCATATCCATTTCAACAACTAACAGTTGATTATTTCTGGTCTCTTTCTCTTAATTAGCCGAGATTTTTAGCAAGTTACAGGTACTGTCTTTGAAGTTTCGATCTGGTAAAAATATTACTAAAGTAGCAACACCTTTTCCAAATTGTTAAAAAGAAGAGATCTAAGTAGAGGTATGAATCATTTGGAATTTATATTTACAAAGTCCTTAAACAGGGGCATCCTAATGTGGATATTACCAGTAGATCTAGGAGTGTTTATCTCCCTGTCTCTTCAATAATAATAAAATATATGAATGATATGAATGCATAAAGTAAATAATATAATAATAAAATAAATGCTGATCATGTAATAAATGATACCCATTATAAACAATCTTTTTTCCTATATCCATGGTCTTGAGTATTTTATTTCCTTGATACTTTCATAAAATTTGGGCATTTTCTGAAATGATTAAAACTGTTGGAATTTTAAGTTCAGTTTTTATTGACCATCAACTTATCTAAAGTTTCTCCGTGGACGAAATTTCTATGTACATATAACAAATTGGGTTCTATGCACGCGTTATTTTTCTTATCACTCTGATCCTCCAATTTTTTAAATTTAATTTTAATGCAAAATATGTTCAGTATTTTTTCTGAAAATAATAAAGGTTATGAGACGTACATAATATTATCTTCATTAAATTCAATTAACAAAGTGATATTCAAGTCCATGGAATCCATATAAAAGAAAGTGATTTAGATAGGTTAATTAATTTTTTCATTCACGAACTCTGCTCGCCAGAAATAAGCACAGTTTGTGAGGTATAGTCCATGAAAACTTCAATCTGAATTCGATTGTTATAGCAAAGTTACCAGAGAAGTTCTGGCATATTCATACATTTACAAAAGCGTCGGTGTCATTCAAATAAATGTAATATCTCTGAGAATTTTCTTTCGTTGAGCTTCGAGAAGTAGGGAAACTGTTAAAACCATGAAGATTCCATTAATGGCCGAATGGAACAGAACTTAATTTATTCCACATTGATTCTGGCAATGAAATGAGTTTGCTACGTGGAATTCCGTTACATTCACAAAATTGTTTGCCTCATATTTCCCAAGAAAGCATTTCTGTTAAGGCAAATAGTTCCTGAAAGCTTAGATGTAATAAATTTAGTTCATGAAGAAAAATAAACGAAGGAAACAAATTTCATAAACTTAAGGTCAACGTGGTTAGCTTATGCAAGAGAAAGTTTCATAACATGTTTGCAACAGTTTGGATTTCGAATCTATCTTCGGGTTTCAGAAATAATTTTACGGAAATAAATTTTGCAAAACTGTCTCAATGTTACTCGATTATTTGAATTTGGCTAAAGTGCCAGATTTTTTTCTTGTTCCCCCATCCTCTGTGATATTTAGATTAGCGAAAACATATTCAAACAAATAGGTGATGGTCACAGAAAGGAAAATTTAATTGGGTGTGTAAAAGACTTGAAAATGAATTTCAACACAGCAGTTATTGTATTATATTTAGCGAACGCGCCAGTGACCAAATGGTAAAGACCACTGAATGTTAGTAGTTAAACTCAAGCACCAGCTAACTGACTGTTTTATGAAAGTAGTTGCAGGAAAAGGAGTCAATATTCTTTTAAAAATTCCTCCACGAAGGCATCCTTTTCCTTATTCATACAGCTGTTAAGGGCTTTAACGTATCTGAATAAATAAAATAAATTATTGTTAAGCCAATTATAACTCTAAATGACAACAAAGTAACTACACGTTTGCAACCATGTTTGGGTAGAGAAAAATTATTTTAACATATATATTAAAAAAAAATTCTAAATTGCTTTTTACTTCCTCGTACAAAGGAAAGAAAACATTGCAATCACCAAAAATTCCGGGTACCATATTTCAACAAAAATATCAATTTTGACCGCTGTCAAATGCAATATAACGATGTTTTTGCGTGACATCTGTACGTAACAACAGAATAAAGGACTCGTTTTCCTCAAACGAAATAAAAAAACTGATTTGAAATTGATTCAGGAGAGATTTTTTTTCCATGGTGTCTGTACGTACGTATGTATGTATCTCGCATAACTCAAAAACGAGTAGTTTCAGAACTTTGAAATTTTGTATTATATGACTACTATAAGTAGATGTGCACCTTCCTTTTTGGTTGCAATCGCCCGCACCAAAAGTATATATATATATATATATATATATACTCACTCTGTTACTCGGCTGTATGAGGTCGGTTTTCATTTCTTATATGTTGGTAAATTGCGCATTTTTTGCTTCAAAACTGATTGAATTATGTTGTTCTTATCTTCCGGTTAAGGTTTTTATGCCTTTAGTAAAACTGTATGCAACAATTGTAGAATTATCAACAATTTAAAAGTTGTTTAGGTGCAGCTAAGCGTAATTATTTTTAGCATAGCAGCCTTATTTGTTTACATTTGAAACTAAGCAGAATAGTGGATTTGTTGCCAATCTAAGGAAACTAAGCTTCGTATCGACAAAAATAGCGTCTTATTTTACTACTGCAAATTAAATTATACTTAATACATTCCGGAATTTATTCGCGGAAATATGTAAGTGCTTAAGACTTACTTCGTAATTTTTAATGTAGATATTTTGAGTTTTTATATGTTTTTGCCTTATCGCGAAGTGAGAGTTGAATTAATTAAATGAGAAATACTGAGTCGTCTGTGAAAAACTATTTCTTTTTTTTCTTCGTTTAATTTCTTTTATAAATCATTTTAGATTTACACTCATGTCCATAAATTAAGAATAATTCGGAGTCACGCGTAAATCGAACTCTAAAATAAATATATCACCTGTAAAATCACAAAACAGATCTTCAAGAATCCTATGAAAATTTAAGGAAGTAACCAGATGACACAGATGGTACGTCACAATGACGAGAGTGTAAGAGAGTGATATATAAGGAATACGGGCAAAGAAGTAAAATTGTTCGCAGGCGCTTTATAAGCATTTCAGTGCAATAACCGAATAATTATGACACAAAGGACGCATTTGGATGATTTTTTACGTGGCAGAATTATCGGCCGTCTGGAATGTGGACGTACCCAACTGGAAGTATCAGAAGAACGTGTTATTGCCCAGAGTGTCATCTCCAGGCTTTGGCAACAATACCAAGATGATGGTAATGTGAGTAGACGTTACAGCACAGGTCGCCCCAGAGTTACAACGCCGAATGAGGACCGGTATTTGGCAGTTACTGCCAAAAGAAATGGGCGGAGCACAGCCTCAGACCTGTCTCGTCAGCTTTCTTCAGCCGCTGGTACGACAATTTCCAGGCAGACCGTGTGCAGACGCTTAGGGCAGATTGGTCTATATGCTCGTAGACCTGTCAAATGCGTTCCACTTACTGCAACTCATTGTCGCCTGCGATTAGCCTGGAGTAGAGAGCATGCATTGTGGATATCGCAACAGTGGGATTCTGTGATGTTTTCCGACGAGTCCAGGTTTAGCTTGCAGTCTGATTCTCGCCGGACTTTCATATGGAGAGGTCCAGGTACCCGTTACCACCAAGAAAACATCATTGAACGAAAGCGTTACGGTGGTGCAGGAGGGTTCGTTTGGGATGGAATTATTCTGGGTTCCAGAACTGACCTGCATGTTCAAATTGGAACCATGACAAGCCAAAAATATCGGGACGTCATTCTGGAACAACATGTACATTTGTTTAGGGGCGCCATGGGCGCACAATTTGTGTTTATGGATGACAATGCCCGTAATCACCGTGCAAACATCGTAAGCGAATACCTTCACTCGGAGGATATCACCCTTATGGACTGGCCAGCATTCTCACCGGACGGGAATCCGGTAGAGCACGTGTGGGACATGCTTAGCCGACGAGTGGCGGCCCGTCGACCTCCTCCTACATGTCTACCGGTACTTCGGAGAGCATTGCTTTTTGAGTGGTGTAATATCCCCCAAGATCAGATCGATAATTTGATACTCAGCATGCCTAGGCGTCGTACGGACTGTATTGCATCGTCTGGGAGACATACAATGTATTAACAGTCATACCAACCATGCAATATTGGTTTTCTGTAAATAAGTTTTTTTTTTTCTAATTTGCTCCAGGGAGACAAAATCGCTAATTTTTTTAGTAATATCAAACATACAGCATCTTTTTTTGCTCTTTACCTTCTGTTTAATAAATAAGCTTTACAAATAAGTCAAATTTGTTTTGCTTCTAACTCTTCTTTTGCCTGATTTTGCATTATCCTTAATTTTTGGACATGAGTGTATTATAGTATTTGAACAGAACATGTGGCAAGATTAGATAATTCTTCAGATGATATAATTTTTGCGCATCCTAGTGATAAAATGAATGAGATGTAACGCTGTTAAGTGAACCTAGCCGAGAGTGTCACTATCGTAAACAAATACAGTGAAATTTAAAGAATGCATTTATCTTATTGTTGTTTATAGTAGAAAGTAGTTTATAGTAGGAAGTTTCTATAGAAAGTAGATTTAATTCAATCCAATATGTTTAAATGAAATGCAAGCAATAATGCGTATAATTTAATATTCCGTATAAGGAAGTAATGTGGTTTACACATGAGATGTTTTGGATTTTCAGAACAAAAGCTGTACTTACGTAACCAAAACCATTATAAGAGTTGAGCTGATAAAATCATTTAATGTCTCTTAGTTTGACGTAATGAAACCTTAAATTTTGACAGGAATAATGAAAGTAATTGAAATTAGTTTAATGCGAGTAAAAGGATACTTTAGTAATTAGTTGAAATTTCAACAGAAATGGATAGTTATTTAAGCACTTACTAATTTTTGAAACAAACATTTCAGCAGTTCTGTAGCAATCTCTCACGCGTTCTGGTAAATTAATGTAGTTTCAACTTTAAAATCTCACATTATGTAACGTGTAGGTATTGAACATTGTAGTAAAATGCCAAATATGAAAATTATTTAAATATTAGAATTAATTATTAACTGGGGTGTGCCTTAGGTGTGTCCTCAATAAACCCAAATGGTAAAATTAAGCAATTTATTTATTTACGCCGTTGCAAAATACCAAAAGAAAGTAACTGATATCACATATGAATCAATTTTAATTTAATTGTTAATTACAGCGACTGACGCTCATCGTAAGATAAAAATATTTGACGCGGACGTTGTACTACTTCCTTGTACGGAATATTAAATTATACGCATTTTTGCCGCATTTCATTTAAACTTATTTCCTCGAACTTCATTAGAGATAGACTTCTCATTCAATTAATTCAATTCTTACTTCGCGGTAAGGCAAAAATGCATTAAACCTCAAAATATCTTGATTGAAAATTTTAAATATAGAAAAGCATAAAACACCAAATGCAGCTAAAGCAATTAAAAAAATTTTTGGGAATTGAAATTAAGTGTCTACAAAAAAAAAGCAATTCCGCCTTCTCGCAAGGATTTAAATTAATGAATGCAACACAACGTTTTTATTGTCAAAATTAACTGATCCAACTGACTCGATCTCT
>KK120349.1:34927-67281 GCA_000611955.2 Stegodyphus mimosarum
AGATCGCTGCAGACCCTTTTTCTTCTCCTCGCCAGCCCCTCGTTTGGCGATCCGAGACTGTCCAAATCGAGCCAGGTGCATGGCAACCCTAGGAGCGGAATCAAACAGAAAGGTGAAGGCAAGGGGGTTGGTCAGACAGAGCCATAGGTCAGGTGGTCACCAGGGTCATCAACCTGACATAGCAGAAGCTAGCCTCGTTCAGGGTCCCTTTTAGCATCCACTTTTATATATATCATATAATATTCATTTATATATTTATTTATTTCATTGAGGCTGCGGCCCTCTACTTACCACCCTCTTTTTTACTATTGGTTAAAAAAGAATCCATAAAATTAAAATTCACCAATGCTACACAAAACAATAACCCTCTCTAACCACTTGGAATAGACCAATAAATACCCAACAAAATTCTAAGAAAATCAGTCCTATCTTTTTACAGTGACAAGCCCCTATTTTTTTAAGCTCAAAAACAAGGGATGTTTACACCGTAAATCGGTTAACGTAACGACTCTTCAGAAAAATCCTAAATTTTTGGACTCCCATAATTCTATCAAGAATCGGCGCCGCTAAGCTGATCGCCTGTAAACGAGAAAAACAAATGTTCGCACCCGCAAGATAAGGGGACGAAAAATGCAGCTGGCTGCCAACCCTTGACCCCAAAATTCTCCTCCCGCGAGAACTCAAAAATTGGCTATTGCTGTACAAACATTTCTGCTAACTTAAAGAACTTTATTCAAATCAAAAGAAATAATTTAGCAACAGTATAATTTAAAAATTACATCTCAAAAAAAAGAACATTAAAATTTCACTATTCCCTGTAAATTAATAAAATTATTAAGCACTGTAAAATAATACTTAATAAATCTACACAATACTGACATATTTAAAGCAATATAAAAATTCAAAACAACACATTATGGTATACCTTAAGAAAATAATTCAACAAAAAACAAAATCTGAAATGATTTTAAATTAC
Source organism: Stegodyphus mimosarum (assembly GCA_000611955.2). Classification (NCBI taxonomy): domain Eukaryota; kingdom Metazoa; phylum Arthropoda; class Arachnida; order Araneae; family Eresidae; genus Stegodyphus; species Stegodyphus mimosarum. The sequence continues at coordinate 35,904 of KK120349.1, forward strand.
GGCCAAAGGTGCATTTTTTTAACATTTTGTGTGTTACCTTTATTTATTAAATATCATGTTCTTCGCACTGAAACCATAAAATTCAGTTCAAGAGCAATATCGCAATTTAATTTTAAATTGAGCATATCTTTAGAATTTCTGATACACAGTCTCGCGCGTTGGAAATAAAAATGTATTTTTTTGTACAACATTGCCATGGCTTGTTTCGAAATCCTCGAGTTTGTTAATTAAAAATTCATTAAAGTTTTACAAAATATGAAATTGATAATAAAAACAAATTTGAGATTTCAAATTTGAGCTTCCAGATGTCCATATTCGCAGCAGGATTACATCATTCAAAATTGGATGGCTCTAGGTACCGTTGTATTATCACAATGTGAGAAGCATATATACATCTGTGCAGATTCTTCATCATTTAATTGCTTCAAATATAATACAGGGCGGTAATATTTGGTGGCAACAATTTGAATAGTGAAACGGACATTCAGAGGAATTCGGCGCAAAATCGCAAAACTTCAGGGGCGAATTCCCTTTGGACTAATAAAAATGTAAAAATTAAACACAGAAAAATGCATGTTTTTATATGCCATTACGATGCATGAGTATGGGATCGATGTATGTATATGCTTATATAAAGACACAATGATATGTGACAGTTACATGGTTTAGGAAATTCGGTAATGTAAACTATAAATATAAACAATAAAAGCGTAATATTGCATCCTAAGCTCTTCTAGGGATCCATGTAAAAACAGATTATGAACTAAAAATCACAAGATGGCAAGAATAACGCAAAATCATCTAAAAGTATTTGTAGAGACATTACGTTATTTCGAAGCAGGAGACATGAAAAATGAGAAACGCCCTCGCCGGGACTCGAACCTCGGACCTCTCGAATATGCGCCGAGTTTGCTGACTATTACACCACGAAGGCATGCTAAGATGGCAGGATACATACCTCATAGATTTAGGTTTGGTTTGTGTGATTACAGAAGCGCCTCGAGGGTTATCTGCCTAAGAGAACGAATGCCTTTGTGGAGGAGGTTTTAAGGAAAACTGGCTCGTATACACGTTACACATGGGGAAACCACGAAAAGGCCCATGCAGCCACGAACTCGAACCGAACTAGAAGTGTTCAGTTGTTCTAAATGCGTTTAATATAAAATGTACCTTTATAAGTAATATTTAATGCATTTATCTTTTTTAATATTTCATTGATATTTTTTCTTTCTTAACGCATCTTCCAAGATTATTATACCTTTATTTAATCATTTATTATGATGTATTTTTTGAAAACTCAGTGTCTTTAGTTTTTCAAAAGGCTAATACTGGTCAGAATCCTGTATAAATTTCATACTTTTTTTTTTTTTGTATTTAAATGACGTTGCTTGCAAAAGGTCTCTTAGATTTAACAAAATAATTAGTACATATGTATGAAGCTTAAAATATATTATATTTAAAATAGTAAATATAAGTAATAAAATAAATATACAGTGGCAGTCTGATTAAATTGTTTGTCTAGATGAAGCTCACGGCGAAGCGCATCAAATGCAGAATATTAAATTAAAGAAAATATTTTGAATGCAAATTGCTTGTAAAATATTTATTGGTTCTTTGTGCTTTTGTCTCATTTTCTGGGTCCTTGGAAAATTAATTAGTAATTGTAAGTACACGGGAGCTTTAGGTTTTCCAAATCTGTACATTCTCTTATTTAAAACAGGATTACTTCTTAATTCCAAAACAATGATCTGTCATTTACATTTGATGGAATTCTGTAAATCATCATTTAAAAACTAATGAAATAATTTCGGATAGCCAGCAATCTAAATTCATTTCATTTCAGTCTGGAAATAAATATAATCTAGTATAAAAGAATTGTGAATTACACTCATGCCCATAAATTAAGCATAATTCGGAGTCACGCGAAAATCGAACTCTAAAATAAATATATCACCTGTAAAATCACTACACACATCTTCAAGAATCATATGTAAATTTCAGGAAGTAACCAGATGACACCGATGGTACGTCACAATGATGAGAGCGTAAGAGAGTGATATATAAGGAATACAGGCAAAGAAGTAAAGTTGTTCGCAGGCGCTTTAGAAGCCCAAAAGTTATGACACAAAGGACGCATTTGGATGATTTTTTACGTGGTAGAATTATCGACCGTCTGGAATGTGGGCGTACCCAACTGGAAGTAACAGACGAACATGGAATTGCCCAGAGTGTCATCTCCACGCTTTGGCAACGATTCCAAGAAGATGGTAATGTGAGTAGACGTTACAGCACAGGTCGCTCCAGAGTTACAACGCCGAATGAGGACCGGTATTTGGCAGTTACTGTCGAAAGAAACAGGCGGAGCACAGCCACAGACCTGTCTCGTCGGCTCTCTTCGGTCACTAGTACGACAATTTCCAGGCAGACCGTGTACAGACGCTTAGAGCAGATTGGTCTATATGCTCGTAGACCTCTCGGAGGCGTTCGACTTACTGCAACTCACTGTCGCCTGCGGTTAGCCTGGAGTAGAGAGCATGCATTGTGGACACCGCAACAGTGGGCTTGTGTGATGTTTTCCGACGAGTCCAGGTTTAGCTTGCAATCTGATTCTCGCCGGACTTACATATGGAGAGCTTCAGATACCCGTTACCACCAAGAAAAGATCATTGAACGACACCGTTACGGTGGTGCAGGAGTTCTCGTTTCGGGTGGAATTATTCTGGGTTCCAGAACTGACCTGCTTGTTCAAATTGGAACAAGCAGTCAAATCTATCGGGACGTCATTCTGGAACAACATGTGCGTTTGTTTCGGGGTGCCATGGGCGCACAATTTGTGTTTATGGGTGACAACGCCCGTCCTCACCGTGCAAACATCGTAAGCGAATGCCTTCAATCGGATGTATCAATCACCCGTATGGACCGGCCAGCATTCTCACCGGACTTGAATCCAGTAGCGCACGTTTGGGACATGCTTGGCCGACGAGTTGCAGCCCGTCAACCTCCTCTTACAAACTTCGGAGAGCATTGCTTTTTGAGTGGTCTCATATCCCCCAATAATTTGATACTCAGCATGCCTAGGCGTTGTACGGACTGAATTGCATCGTCTGGGAGACATACAATGTATTAACAATAATACCAACCATGTAATATTGTTTTTTTGTAAATGGGCTTCTTTGGTAATTTGCTCCAGGGAGAAAAAATTGCTAATTGTTTTTATAATGTCAAACCTATAGCCTCTTTTTTGCATTTTAACTTTTGTTTAATAAATAAGCTTTACAAATAAGTCAAATTTGTTTTGCTTCTAACTTTTCCTTTATCTGATTTTGCATTATCCTTAATTTATGGACATGAGTGTATTATTACTGAATCGTATGACCATAAACGTAAAAACGTAAAGTTATTTTTTTAAATTGGAGCTATTGTCATTTCAGGTGAACGTTCCATACCACAGCATTTCATCTCCCAAGAGTCGTTTTGCCGTTCTGAACAACCACCATTCCTATTTCATCCTTGTGGACAATGGAACAGTCGGAAAATACGGCGCCGAGATTGCGCTGCGAAAGAAGTTGGAGAAATATATATCTCAGCAGAAAATATATACGCGTAAGTAATTTATTTTAAAATCCTCCTTCATATCTTCTTAATGGTACCGATTTCTTATAAAAATGTTGGGAAATTTAATACAGTATTTTAGTTGATGTTAATCTAGTAGTGATGATACTATGGTACAGCTAATACGGTATTGTACCTAATGCGTCACATAACATGCTTTAACATGTTCCTGATACATGCGTATAATCGTTAATATGAAAATAAAGAATGAAAGTTTTACGTTAATGATTTATTTTTGTAACTTCATAAAAGCGTGTGATTTGGCGCTATAAATTTGAAGGCAACACTGAAACATAAAATGTTCCCTTTTTACTTCCTTCTGTGAAGTAAAAAAGAAGTGTTGTAATCGCGAAAAATTTCGGGTATCATTTCGGTACGATGTTCAACTAAAATATCCATTTTGACCGCTTTCGAATGCAATTTAACGATGGTTTTGCGGGGCATCCGTACGTAAGGACAGAATAAAGGTTTCGTTTTCCTTCCAAAACATATCTGTGGCACCTGCAACGTTCCTACTTCAGTGAATCACATCTTAACCTACTGTCCTGCTTTTAGTCAGAAACGTGAACTACATTTTAACTCTACGAATTTTAACTCAACAGATCTCATTGGAAGAAACATCATAAGTTTTTAAAGGACATTTTAACTCTACGAATTTTAACTCAACAGATCTCATTCGAAGAAACATCATAAGTTTCATCAACATCATAAGTTTTTAAAGGACATCTCCTTTTACCATATGATTTAAAGTTTTTCCTTTTAACGTACTCTACCTGTTGCCAGAGCTTTTCTCAAAGCCATTTCTGGATGCCTTCATCAGCATTCCAGGTTCCTTTCAACAATTCATCCAATACAATGTGTTTGTACTTTTGAACTTTATTCATCATTCGTCTGGCGCATAATAATCTTCAAGGTTTTGTGCCATTAAAAATACCAACCAACCAACCAACCAACCTTCCAAAACATTATAAAACTGATTTAAAATGGATTCTGAAGATATTTTTTCGTGGCGTTTGTACGTACCAATGTACGTATATATCTCGCATAACTCAAAAATGAGTAGCCTCAGAACGTTAACATTTTGTATGTAGGACTGCTGTAACATCTAGATGTGCATCTCCTTTTTTTGTTGTAACGGACCGCACCAAAAGTATATAAATATATATATCCGCTTTGTTAATCGGCCCAGTGAGCTCAGTTTTTTTATTCTTGTATGTTCGTAAATTGCGCATTTTTTGCTTTAGAAATTATTGAATTATGTTGTTCTTATCTTGCGGTTAAGGTTTTTGTGCGTTTAGTAAATCTGCATGCGAGATTTGTAGAATTATGAACAATTTAAAAGTTGTTTATGGCTAATCATTTTTCTCATGGCGGCCATATTTGCTTACATTTGAAACTTAGGAGAATAGTGGATTTGTTCCCAACGTAGAGAAACTAAGCTTCGCAACAAATAAGATAACGTCTTCTGTTATAATTCCGAATTAAATCTTGCTCAATCCATTGTGGGATTTACTCGAGGAAATAAGTGTTTAAATAGATATAGTGTTAATATAGATATTTTGAGTTTTTAATGTATTTTTACCTTGTCGCGAAGGGAGAACTGAATTAATTGAATGAGTCTTACTGAATCGTCTGTGAAAAACTGTTTCTTTTTTGTTTGTTTGTTTAATTTCTTATATACCTCGATTTAGATTTATTATAGTATTTGAATGGAACATGTTCCAACCATTAGATAAGTCTTCAGATGATATACATAATTTTGTACATTGTGAATTATAAAATGAATTAGATGTAAATCTGTTAAGTGAACCTAGCGCCAGAGTGTCGCTAGGGTAAACAAATATAGTGAATTTCAAAAAAGTGCATTTATACTGTTGTTGTTTATGCGTTGTCGACGAAGTAAATTTAATTCAACCTAATATGTTTAAATAAAATGCAAAATGCGTATAATTTAATACTTCGTGCAAGGAAGTCATGTGGTGTACACAGCAGGTTTTTTTAAAAATAAAATGCTTCCTGTTAAATGTTTTCTTTTAAAAAGTCGTACGTATTTGATAGTACATTTATTCTGAATTTGGAGTACGAAATTAGAATTTTCCTATTGTGCGAAGATTTATTGTAGTAATTTTATAAGTATATATAAATTTATATATGTTGAAGCAGGTTTAAAATTATTTAAAACATGGATGTATACCTATATTAAAACTAAGGGGTATAACAGCTTAGCAGATGTTAATAACTTTTGATATCTTTGATATCGTGTCTCAGTATCAGAATTGCTGCGCGCATACAGTTTCGTATTTCATTGAGTGCACAAATTTCGTTGATAGGTTGATAAAATTTATTTTATCAAGAGCAACACTTTATACTTCCGGAACATTACCCAAAAGTAACTGTATCAGAGAGCCAGTGTCACAGGGTACAATCGTACGTATTACACTTCATACTGTTAAGAGCGTTGAACACAACGCAATGCAAAGCGCATCTGAAGAGGGAAGCTAACATAGAAGTATTTCAGTACTCCCTACTCACGCTGACCCACTAGCGGCGGAACGGTAAAGCCGCTGAACACGGGTATTTCCGTCCGAAGTTCGAATCTCGCGAACGGGCTTCCTGCATGGGCGTTTTCGTGGTTTGCCCATGTGTAATTGTGTAATGTAAATGCGAGCCAGTTTCCTTTAAAAGTCCTCCACGAAGGCATTCTTTTTCTTAGGCAGATAGACATGCAGGCTTTGCCGTAATCACATAAACCAAACCAAACCAAACTGCACTCACGCTGAACTGTTAATTAACAACAGCAACTGAAAGCAGATGTTCTCTCCGGTCTTATATAGTTTTTGCCCGGCCGCCGAGATATTTCTAGGGCTTTCTACTTCCTGAAATTATGTAATCACATATTATGACCAAATACAGTTACTGATACACAGAACATCAGTTACAATTATTTATTACAATACTCATTACAGTTATTCAGGGACCGCGCACAAATGTTGCCAAACGGTCGCCAAGTTTAGCGACAAAAATGAGTCGCCCAAACCGTTGTCAGCTTAGCGATATCTCGTCAATTTAGTGAGACAGCCATTTACTCAATGTTAAATAGACTTGCCCCTGTATTCTTACTTTTCCGTCAAGCTTCAGTTCTCTAGATTTTTCATGTTAAAATTGTACAGAAAAATACAACAGTTTCACACATAATTGCGCATCATAAAATCATCTATTTATGCATAAAGGAATTTTCTAGATAAAAACCTTTCGTAAATCCATTGCTTATTGCTGCGAAATTAACAAAGAAGAAAAAAAAATTGTGGATAAGAATGGAAAGCGCAGTGTTTTAAAACTATATTGCATCAGTTATGTAGAATTTCAAAAGATTATTCATTCAGTTTTTTTTCAGTTCTGTGACCTTTACTTAGGCATAAAGGTTCTATATTCTTGACACTCATATAAGTTTCCTGTTAGATACAGTTCCTGTTTTTATTTCATATCTAGTATGAGGTTTCTAATTTGTACTCTCAGTGTATGGTCATTAGAACTCTTTCTTTGATTTAATTATCATTTATTAAGATATTTACTTTCCCCCACTGATGAGAATCCTTAACTATTACCTTAGTAAAGTATTTCATAAGTAATAACTTGATGTGTAGATGAGGTAGATATATTTTTTCAAGGATCATAAGGGCTACATTAGTGTTAAAGTTTCTCGAGCTTGTAACTTTCATTTTAGACGATGTCTTACGATGGTAATGGACACCATGATTTTCTATTTATGTAATACTCCTTTCGTAATGAAAAGAAGTATTTTGTATAGCTCTGTTAAAAGTGTAAGCGCACCAGCGGCCGAGCGGTAAAGTCGTTGAACAGTGGTAGTTAGGTCCGACTTTCGAATCCCGCAAACGGGCAGTCTGCATGAGCATTTTAGTGGTTATCTCCATATATATGAGGCAGATTCCTTTAGAAAGTTTTCCACGAAGACATCGCTGTCGTTAGGCAGATAGACCACGAATTGTTTGTCCTAATCTAATAAACCAAACTAAACCTTAAGAGTAAAAAAAATACCTATTTAAAAATAAAAATAATAGGGAATATTCTACTTATATTTTACATATGTTATTTTTGTAGGAGATTTGTCAGAGTTTTCTTATGCTTTTATTGTTATTTTCCTGTAATAGTGATGTTTCTGGCTTTTAAATGTAAATTTATAACAAATATAATTAAAAAAAAAGAAAACAAAAATAAAAGTCTGAGCGGTTTCAGATTTTAAATTACGTCCAAAGGGGCATTTTTCTAACGTTCTGCGTGTTACCTTTATTAAAATCATGTTCTTCGCACTTAAACCATAAAATTCAATTCAAAAGCAATATCATAAAATAATTTTAAAATGTGCATATCTTTAGAATTATACAGTTTCGCGCGCTCTAGATAATGTTTTTTTTTTTTTTTTTTTAAAATTTTTTTTTTTTTTTCAGTATAATGTTGCCATTGCTGTCTTTGAAATCCTTGAGTTTGTTAATCAAAAATTCGTTAAAGTTTAACAAAATATGAAATCCATAATAAAACAAATTCGAAATTTCAAACTTGGGCTTCCAGATGCCCCTATTCGCAGGAGGATTACGCTATTCAAAATTGGATGGCTCTAGGTACCGTTTTAAAACAATGTGGCAAACGTATATACATTTATGCAGATTCTTCATCATTTAATGTCTTTAAATATAATACAGGGCGATAATATTTGGTGGCAGCAATCTGAAAAGTGAAACCACGCTTATAGTGAATCAACACAAAGAACTAAAAGGAAATTAATAGCCCTTCTGTTCAAAATGCCCCTTTAGACTAATAATTTACAGTACAAACCTATTTTCTGGGGCTTCTCCTATGTGTAACGAGAATAATCTTAAGGGTATAATTTCCTCTAGAATATCCTCCACAAAGTCAGCGTTCTTCTTAGGCAGGTAGCCTTCGCCATAATCCAAATAACCGAATACAAACGGCCTGAATTCATGTCCTATCCAAAGGGGCTGGTCATGTGGATATTTTCCTAGTTTCCCTATGCATAACTTAAGGGGACATATGACAAAAATTTTGGATATTTTCAATTTTGGGCTAGAAAAATAAAATAGACCGAGACGATTCCAAAAATATATAATTTATGCATGTTTTGAAATTTTAAAAGATCAAAATCTCTCATTAAAATATGAAAACCACTGGCACGCCTATGAGTTTAAAAGGATAGATGTTTTATATTCCTTTATATCTTGCACATACAGATGTTTTAGCAGTTTTTATTACTTCCTTGGTCAGAATGTGATTCTTTGGAAAGGCACTTGGCAACACTTTTTTAAACTGGCTTGTTTGCTAAGCTGTGTGGTGGACAATTGTCGATTTTCGTATGTTTATGTTCAACGTGCTTTGTTTATTTTATGGTTCGCTATTCTTTACACTCTTTTCAATTAAATTCGGGCTTCCCGTGTTTATTTTTGATTTTGAAAAACTGTTTTTGTGAGTATTATCACATTAAAATTAGGCTTGTTCGACGCAGTAATATGTTTTAATGATGATGTACAAAGCCACAGTAAAGTGATAAAACTATTAGAAATGCAACCAGGGTGTCTGCAAAAAATAGATTGTCTTCGAATTCGTGAGGCCGAGCTCGCTTACCAAAAGCTTTCTAAAATGGCTAGAAATAAAAATTAATTTATAAAACAAAAACAGCTTGATATAGAAATTTCAGTTCAAGATGATTGTATTGCAGGAAAATATTAATGATATTTTTTGTAAATTATTAGTGTTTAAATGGTTTTTTTCGTTTTTCTCAAAATGCGTTTTTCTTAACTTTCGGTGCATTTTGCTTTAAAACTATTCAACCTGAAAGGTTAAAATTTTCTACAGTTGTTTATCAATATTATTTCTTTGAAACTATACAGGATATAAAATTTACGTGCATTAGTGTTAGATATATTAATAATTTAATGCTAATTTTTTATGATTTTCAAAACATTTTACTAATTTATTTTTAATATTTTTTCTCTTTAAGTAAAATGTAAAATACTGCTTATTATTCTTAAATGATATGTTTTTAAATACCATACAAAATTTGAAGACGAATGGTGCAATAATGTTTAAGAAAAATGTACCAAACTAGCACATTGTCACAAGAGATTCGTCAAAGGTAAGTGAAATTAAACAACTTTTTTCTTTAAAACATATTAGGCATTTAATATATATTTTATGTCTTTTTTGTAATCTACAATCTATGTATTTTAAATGAAAAAAAGAATCAAGGTATGAGTTTATTTTGAGAAGTTATAGCCTAATAACTCTCGTCTCGAAGTAGCTGAATTTTGGCAGTCGAGATGTTGCATGTCCCCTTAAAGGCAAACATATTTCACTCAGAAGGTCCTTCATGAAGGCATTCCTTCCCTTAAGCAAATAGCCTTAGTTGCCATATAATATACAAATCCCGTATAACATATAAATTCAATGCAGTCCAATACTGAATTACAGTTTTATAATGCGGTTGTACAATTTTCTAACAGTCCTGCGCAGAAAATGGCTAGTTGATTTAACTATAATTTTCTTGAGATTCTTTATATCGGTGAGTTTTTTGTGCTCAATTTATTAATTCTGTAATATATTGACATTATAATGGCAGGCATTCAGTTAAATACAAATCATCAGAAAATCCTTAGAAAAATAATTTTTAGTCTTGTAATATCGTGCTACTCTTGCAATTGAAAATTCGTTGATGAAGTATAAATAAAGGATCAATTCACAAAATGGTATAATCATTTCTAATATTTGTCAGGACTGAGTGTTCGGTGCATATTCTTGGCAAACATTTTCGTGAACTCCTTAAGTCCTGATCTGGAACAGGGAGCTGAATGCAGCTATGTTCTGGTGGTAGATACTGTGATTAAGTGGTAGAAGAACTGCACTTGAAAGGGATTTAAAATCCTCTTTTATTAGATCACAATTATTTACAACCACTTCCCAACTCGAGAGGGATACAGAAAGTAAAAGACCACACTTGGGTCTAAAATGAACAATCAGATAAATTTAAAACTAAAGCTAAATAGAAATTAAATAGTTGTCGCTCGCAGAGCTTATAACGCGAGGTTGGCCTCTAACTAAACGGTGCGTAGCAAGATTTACTAATACTGACGAACTTGAATTTATTTCAACAAGAAATCACGTAAAAGCACTATGGCTTAGAATTTAAATGCTAGCTAGTCAGGAGAACGTCGAATAGAGTGACCGTGATCTGAGACTAAAAGCTCTCTCACACTACCTCTTGCTTAAATAGTCGTTGGCTCCGCTTCAAATTAGCATAAGCTGAAAACGCGTGCTTCTTCTAACGGGAAGTTGAAAATGAGAAGAGATAGAAAGATTTAAATTAAAATAAAACTTTGTTAGTTTAACTAAAACCTTACATATTAACAGTGACATTTTGTTTGTATTGTATTATTCAGAAATGTACAGAATTTCTACAGTTGCCTGATATCTAATTACATGTTTTTCATCATGAAAACATCTCTCTCCATGTCGCTATTTTAATCGCTAGCATATGCATCGTTAACATTGTCTATTACTTTATATTAAAAGTCTATAGCACAGAACACGACTTGAAATTCTTTATGAAAATCGTACAAATACAAATTATTCTTCTTTAAGCAACCGTGTAGAACTTATACAGGTAACGAAATTTGAGACTTTATCGATAAATGACATATAAGCACACCTATTGACCTTTCTTCCAGTTACGTAATGTGGGAAAACAGAATGTGAAAACGGTGAATCTGCATTCTGAGGGAAAACATTTAATTAACTGGCAGCTGAACATAATGCAGAGTATTTCCGCTGAATCAAACACATTAATATTAATAGAACAGGAAATAATTTGCATTGTTAAATGATATTAGAGAAACGGTAACATACAACCATCGCGTCCAACATTTAATATGTGAAACCAATAAAAATTATTGTTTAATTACATTAAATCAATATTGGGAAGTAGTAATTACGGAATTTATATATATATATATCACTTAACACTTGCATTTCCAGCCATTTGGTTTTAAAATGTTCCAGGCAAGTTAGTTAACTTCAACTTCTTAGTTTGGTTTTTAAATTTCTAATTAAGCACTTAAACTTTAATTTTAAGGATTTTATCATTTTTGATCTTCTTGAATTACTTTTAATGATCTCCTAATTTTTTTATCTACTTGAATTACTTATGATTTTGAATTAATTATTAATGTTCTAAAATGTTCTTGAGCTTCTTTGCAGCGGTGAGTTTTTGTTTTTACTTTTGTGTTTGAGTTTGAAAATGAAAGTGTCGGGGGTATATCTTCTAAAGTAAGCATCCCGTTTAGTTGTGTTCTTAGTAAGCAACTTTAATTTTAGACATTATTTGCTATTTGGTTTGCTTAACAGGATTCTTTTGGCTTAAATTGACTAATGTCTTTATTTCGATTGAATATTATTTGGGACTTATGATTTGGATCTAGCAAAAAATGTGATGCTTACTTGGAAGTAAGACGAAACGCTCGCTCTTAATTTAGTTGTTGCTAATTGATGCTATATTGCCTTATTCCCCTAAGCTCACTAATCTGCAATCCATGACAATAGCTACTTTTTCAATACTTGAAATTTTTATTTTTGATTTTGGTATTTTTGCGATTAGAGATTTTTCTTTGGACATTTTTTATGTTTTAAAGCAAAGGAGGTCTAGAAAATACTAATTTAAAATAACAACTAAAATTTTTTCATAATTCACGGTTTTAAATTCAATTTCTCTTCCTTGGAGACGGTATATGGAACGTTTCCTTATAATAAATTATTATGAATTATTGGTTTATGTATATATTATACTTTAAATGCCGATTATCGATTGAAACATCTAAAAGCGTCTAAATAATTAATTACTAACTGAAATAATTTAACTCTTTTAGAATGGAAAGCAATTAGGCTGCAAATTTAGTCAGTTATTTTGATTGACAGGTGAAGGATTTTGAAACTTTATTCGCCGATGCATATTTTGTAAATTACGCATAATGAAATTTTACTGCGTCTAAAGGTAACTGCATAATGATGTGCGCAGCTTATTTTCAGTGTTTTAACTGTAGCATATAAAGTTTGCTTGTATACTCGTGCGTGCTGTTGTAGAAATAAATTTAAACCCAAAATTATCTTTACTTCGTAAAAGCATAGATTTATAAATAAAACTGAATGAGCTTATTCGGAATGAGACAAAGCATCGTGTGACATGAACGCAAACTGAGAAATCGTGTATGCAAGCACAAGATACAGGGTGTCCCAAAAACATTGACTTGGGCTTTTATTCCTTAAATATGATCGTTTTCATAGACTACAAGTTTCAAAGTTACCTAAAAAAGATATCAGGACTGAGTCTTCGGTGCATATTCTTGGAAAACATCTTTGGGAACTCCTTAAATCCTGATCTGGAACAGGGAGCTGAATGCAGCTATGTTCTGTGGTAGAATATCGTGATTACGTGGTAGAAGAACTGCACTTTAAAGGGATTTAAAATCCTCTTTTATTAAACCACAATTATTTACAACCACTTCCCAACTCGGGAGGGATACAGAAAGTAGAGACCGCGCTTGGGTCTAAAATAAACAATCAAATTAATTTAAACTAAAACTAAATAGAAATTAAATCGTCGTTGCTAACAGAGCTATAACGCGAGGTTGGCCTCTAAACTAACGGGTGCGTAGCAAGATTTAACTAATACTGACGCACTTGGATTTACTTCAATGAGTAATCACGTAAAATCGCTACGGCTTAGAATTTAAATGCTAGCTAGTCAGGCGAACGTTGAATAGAGTAACAGTGGTCTGAGACTAAAAGCTCTCTCACGCTGAAAGGTTCCTACCTATCGCTTAAATAGAATCTTGGCTCCACTTCAAATTAGCATACTGCTGAAACGCGCGCTTATTCTACCGGGAAGGTGAAATGAGAAGAGATAGAAAGATTTAAATTAAAATAAAACTTTGTTAAATTAACTAAAACCTTACAAAGGTACAGAATTTTATGAAATCAATTAAAGTTTTCAGGAAATTAAAGAAATACAAAAATCTGCATTTTTATATGGCCCCTGTACAGAAAAATTCTCAGTTAGCAAAATGTTCTCCATAAATTGATATGGTCATGCGCGGAATTTTAGCATTTTACATAAATTCGCAGAGACATTTTTAAACAAAGTTGGTGAAGGTTTGATCATAAATTAAAATGTAAATACTTAGTCAGATTTCGGATGATGGGATGCAGAAATGCGTCATAACCGTGTAAAATATGGCTATTATCTTTAAAATTTTATTTACAAATTTACAAAACTATGCTTTTCAAACTCATATTCAGGCATAGAAAAGTGGTTGAATACAGCATTTATGTAATTTCATAACTCTTCGTCTGTTCGTGATAAAATGCTGAAATTTTGTACATGACGTATGGGTCATATTTTCATGATTGAGAATTTTATATTTTACACACATACAATACAAACGTGCATACACATATACAATTTAAATTTTTGTACGGGGACCATACAAAAATGTAAATTTTGTCTTTCTTTAAATTTAATTACTTGAAAATTTTAATTGGTTTCATAAAATTCTGTACCTTTTATTTATGTAATTTTGTAATTTATACATCTACTATCATATTTAAGGAATAAAAGCCGACGTCAATGCTTTTGGGACACCCTGTGTAAAGAAGGATATAAAATTGAGACAATGACAACAAAATTAAGAAAATTTTTATACTTCACAAATGAATACCTTCTTTTTACATTAATTGAAAGCGTGATTTCCAGTAATCCATATACACATTTAAAATGTTGTTGTATGCGTTCAAGGACGTAATCATTTAGAATTTGTGGGAAGTTAGTTCCATTTCTACGTTATTAATATAGTCTTCAAGGTATTAAAATTTTTAGGAAGAGATATTCACCGTGGAACAACTTTTCGAAGGGTGAAAGAAGCTATAGGAACATATCTTCACAGAATTGCCATCAGTTAAATCAAAAACGATTTACATAGAACTGTTAGATTTCATATACGTATTGCTGGCAGACACAAAACATTTGCCGAATGAGCATGTAAATTGGTCATTGCTAGGGTGCCCCCCCAACCAGCACGCTGATTGCCTTACCGAAGATTCCAGGTTCGAATCCTGAAGAAGGCATTGATATTTGTAAATGTATAGTGTCTCTGCGGAATGGGGACACTCTAAATATGCCGTGAGCCGGAAGCCCTCTCGAGAAGCTAGTGGTAGGACAGGAGGAATGGGAGACTTTTGGATCCCTCTCCCTGGGTTGCTGTCTTTCAAAATTGGGAGGGCGGAACTCGGCAAAGTCGTATTGTCACCTGTATGGGATTTAAGGCTGTTGCCAACGACAGGCGAAAGCTTGCCTCGTTGGCTTGCCCTGATATCAGAACAGGTGAGACTAGTCACATGAGTGACAACAACATTACTAGGGTTGTAGAGTCATTAGGTTATTTTGAAGCAGGAGACGTGAAAAATCTATTCCCACCCCTGAACCTGTCGAATATGCGCCAAGTGTGCTATCCGTTACATCACGAAGACAGGCTGGAAGAAAGGAGAAAATACCTGATATACTCCCCCTTTTAAATGGCAAATGGGGATCAGGGAACTCAATTCCCAAATCTTGGTGGTGACGAATTACTGTGCACCACCTTTTCGGGCGCCATTTGTAAAGTATATTATTTTGAAGCAGGCGACATAAAAAACGAGCGATGCCTTCGCAGGATTGGAACTTAAACCTCTTGAATACGTACTGATTGTGTTACCGTGTGATTACAGAACCGAAAAGATATGTCACGCGATGAGTGCGTTATCGTTACACAGCGGAAGGAGGGAGAAAATGCCTTATAGGTAATTATTTTATCAAGGCGAGAATTTTAGAGTACTTTTTCAGCTTTCGTGAATAATAAATGTTTCTCCAAATGACCTCAAGTAGTATAGCCACGAATATCAAATAGTTTTTATTATTTTTCGTTTCTAATTTAATTTCTAGACTATTTTTCACATTGAAATAACTTTAACAGTACCTTTGATTAGAATTTTCACGAATGCATGTACCAAAATGGTCTTATTCCACTTTCCAATACTTAATTATTGTTAAGTATTGGACTTAAAATTAATTACTTAAAATTGTTAATCTTGTAAGGATTTTAAGTTCACTAACGTTTATTTTATTATAAAACTTTATTATGTCTTATTTTCCACTTCCGGCCAGAATTAAAGCGTGAATATGTTTATGCAAATTGTACTTGCTAACGCTTAAGTATTTAAGTTGTGGCTTTTTGCCAAGAGAGTAGAAGGAAGGAGAGAGAGCCCTCTTGCTACAAGTTTTCACGTGAGGTTGCCATCCGTTACTGTCCGCCTTAAAGGCCAGAGGTTTTAACCCTCTTGAAAGTTAAAGACGTATCGTAGATTTCCGCAGTTTGCGTACTACAGACGTAATAATTTAAAAGGCCAGTCTTAGTTCTAATTATCTGTGTAAAATATTAAAAGTTAGCTCTTATTTAAATTTTAGTTAGTTAGTAGTCTTATATTCTTTTACGTTCAGACCACGAGTGATTGGTCTTTGTATCCCGAAGTTCGGGAACGTTTGTAAAATCGATAAGCAAATAAAGGGTAATTTGAACCCTCCTTATCTTTGTTGTATCTTCTACACACGCACGAACATAGCTTTTAGTAAGCTCCCTGTTCCTACTCAGGACTACAGCTGTGTTTGCGAAATCAATTAAAAGAAACACAAGTCCTGATAACCTTTGGTTCTGCTACATTTCTACAGTAAGAGAAGAGATTGTCTTTTACATTAAGTCGTTCTTCTCTGTCTTTCAACACAAACAACCAGTGCTGGTGTTTTTAAAGATACGAATAATAATGATAAAATAAGATAGATAAATTTAAAATACGACATTTAAAGAATTACAATTGTGTATCCTTTGAACAGTACAGAATCTTGATCTCGCATAAGTATGTTGATTACATTACGAGAATTTGATTTGTTTAATAGTTTTAATATAAAATGACGTATAATACGATGGTTATTGAATCGGACATTACTTTTTCTTAATATGTAACTGGAATATTTTTCTAGCCCTCCCCCCCCCAAAGAGAGGAAGAAGAATATTTATGCGAATCGTCCGCGTTCGCAAAAATATTAGCATAATACCAGACCTCGAAATGTCATGATTTTCGCCTAACTCCTAGCTTTCCTGCAATAAATTACTAATCTAATCATTATTCCATCCCATACCAATATCCCATATACCTAAATTACTGTAACGTTCATATCCTAATGCTGTTGAAATATTCTGTTTTTCTGGGTTTGTCTAGATGAAACCCCTCTAGAATCAGATATTAAACTGAAATTTTACTGAAACGAAAATAGGCTTATTATTGTTGACTCCAGTTTTGGTATTCTGTGAGCGAACCCAGGCGAACTGTCTTTTGTAGTGTGGGTAAGGACGCACAAGTCTCTTACAATTCTTATGTAAATACTCCTGGACAGTGTGTATGGATATAATTTTTTTTTACGGATGATATCTGTCGTTCCCACCAAGAAAATGACTCTCGGACCTAGCATATTTAGGGCATATTTACACGCACATTATTTACACACACTCACCTAGAGGGCATAAAGTTCTCGAATCGTATGTGAATAACACAGAAGAATCCGTTAATCTTAGAAGTGCTTAAGCTCAATATTGGCCTCAAGGCCAAAGGTTACCGGATCCTTTATTGCTAGGTACTAAGCCATGTTGGTATAAAAGGAAACGAATTGGCGGATATCGCTGCAAAATACGTCTGTGGGACATCCAGCAGACCCGTTCCCCATTCAGATATTAACACTCTGATTGGGAGGAAAATTCTGATGAAATGGCAAAAGCTTTGGGATGCACAGTTAACCAATAAATTACGAAATATAAAACCTAAAACAGAACATTGGAAATGTGACCTAAGACGAAAGGAGCAGGTCCTTCTGACCCAATTGAGAACCAATCACACAAGTCTAACTTACAGATACCTATTAATGGGTGAAACTGAACCAGTATGTGCTGAATGCAGCACTACTTTAACTATTAAACATATTTTAATTGATTGTCCAAATTTTAATTGCTTTCAAAATTCTTATTTTAATACTTGTGAGATTTCAGCAAACTATCTAGTTGGAAAAGAACCCCGTTTTAGCATTTTTTAACTTTTTAAAAGCTACAACGTTTTATCACGTTATTTGAATGCCCTGAATCCAACTTGGGTTTTAGAAGATCTAACCGAGATCTAGTTACATTCATATCATAAAAATTTATCATTTGACTATACAGTTTTCTATCTGTATTTCATGTCATTGATATCTTAGGTTTTCATAAAAAAATTTCATGTGTCTGATTTTATTACTTGCTATTTTATACCTATATGCAACGTTGTCTTAAATTTACTTTCGTGAGTATGCACTGAATGGTGCATGTGTTCTTGTCTTTATTATTTAAAGTTCTGAAAACATACAACCTTTTGTTTTGCGCAACATAACTCCCATGGTTTTTGTGCCAAAACCTCCAATCAACCAACCAGCTAGAAGAAACGTCTCTAGAATCAGATATGAAACTGAAACTTCCACTGAAAAAATAGCCTTATAATTGTAGACTCCAGCATTGCTATTCTGTGCACGGCAAACTGTCTTTTGGTGTGGGTAAAGACACACAGCTGTCTTGTATCTCTTATGTAAATATTCCTATAGAGTGTGTATGGATCTGATTTTGTTCTAGGGATGATATCTATAGCTTCCATCAAAAAAAGACTCTCGGACCTAGCATACTTGACGCATATCATTATTCCTCATACTATATCACATATACTTAAATTACTGTACCTTTTTCATATTCTAATGTTGTTGGAATATTCTGTACTCCTGGTTTTCGCTAGGCGAAATGCCTCTAGAATCAGGTATTAAATTGAAACCTTTACTGGAAAGAAACGGGCTATATTCTGTGTACGAACCCAGGCGAACTGTCTTTTTTTAGTGTAGGTAAAGACACTCAGCTGTCTTATAACTCTTACGTAAATACTCTCATACTGTGAGTATGGATCGGACATTATTCTACGCATGATATCTGTCGTTTCCATCAAGAAACCTTCGTTGACGAACCATTGACTTTTTCTGGTAAATACCTTTTGTTTTACTGCCTTCTGTGTACATACTGCTATGATACAAAATTCTAGTACCACCAGAAACTGTAACATAAGGAGTTTTACGGATGTTATTTACCAACTTTGGTCATCCTTCAAATAATTTACTTTTCTTTTTACGGCTTTGCTGCTTCCTAACAGTAATCATTTTGTAAGGTTTATCCAAATTTTATTAACAGTTATTTTAAGTTATGCTTCTTTCTTATCTTTCTAGTTTCAGCTTGCAACTTCTTACTAGAATGCAATTTCAGAAGCGCAGTGAATGCAAATGAGTAAGAGTACTATTTAAATCGAAGTTTCACCGACTTCGTTAGAGAGAGCCTGAGTTTCTGGTTTCTGACTAGCGCGCTTTTGCCTTTTGGCTACGTCTCTCTTAGCTTTGCTACGCTCAGCTATACTTTAGTTCCTTGCTTGGCGTCGTCGATTTAATTAATATTTAGGGGCCAACTACTTAGAATCCTGATAACTTCGGCTGTATCTTACAGTTAGCTTTAGTTGAGCTTAGTTAGTTTAATTTCAGAATTATTTAAGTCCAAGCCCAAGTGGAGCCTTTGTGTATACTACGGGTTAGGAGTTGATTGTATTTATTCTAAAAAATAAAGGGTAGTTAACCCTTCTTACGGCTTAGTTCACACACTTAGGCGGTTATTCGCTTACTAGTGTTTTGTAGGATTCAAGGTTTTGAACTTCGAATGAAATAAGTGAAACCCCACATTTTACAGAAAATTGGCACAAAATATTTTGAAACACCACGTCATTTTGCCATTTTTTAAATTTTCAACTCTGCTTTGAAACGGCCAACAGCTCTTCACCTCAAAGTTCTTCAAACGATACGCCGGGGAGATAAAAAATCTTTTCAGTGCAAATGAACTCTGAAATAATAGGAGAATGCGTCCGCCTGGTTTTCCTTTGAATGGTGGATGGGAAATATAATACATTCCGCTGACCAACAGGCAGAAGTCCAACCCTTCGACCAATGGCAATCCTTTCTATGACGTATACAGATTCAGTATCTGCAAATAAGACCAGGCAGTGTAGCAAATAAAATACGTTTAGGCAAAGCAGTAGAATCTGCATCTTACCGTACAAAGTATTCAACAAGCAAGTGATCGTAGCCTACAACATCCATCTACGTCTCACTGGGCTAAATTTCACATCGTACAAACGCGTAGAAAGCGCTACATTTCGACATGAATAAGCATCTTTTTGATATACAGGTGTCTACAATAGTAAGTAATAAACATCTTTCTCAGGTCCAGGTGACTACAATGATAAGGAAAAAACGTCTTTTTCAATCCAGGTACTACTCTACAGGAACATGAAACTCTCAGCAAATGTAGCTCCTACTTAACCCGTTTTAGACCAACGTCGCGTATATGTTACGGTGAAACACCGAAATCTGGAGAATGTCGACTGACTTTCACGCGTGAATGTCAACATTCACATAGTCTCTTGGTGTATGTCCGAAATATTTTCCAAATACTCTTATTTCTGACTTACGCCGGTGAATGTCGACATTCACCATGTACTAATGGTGAATGTATGAGAATATTATATTTTCTTCTCCGTCATTCAGTAGCGAAAAACACACAAGTACTTAAAACACACAATACGTTCAAAATGAGAAAGTAAAATAATAGAAGTTAAAAAACTTAATTATACAGTACGTAGTCAATGAGAAAATAAAATAATAGTAATAAAAACTTACTAAATTATGCGATTCAAATCTGATTCATTGCAACAACTTAAACTATTACGAGACTTTGAATTGCACGAGAGGCCCTCGCTTTTACGACTGCATTTATGGGAAACGGCCTCTCTTTTCGACCTACACCAGAGCACGTCTGTGATGGTCGACATACACCGGTGAGGGTCCGAATGTACAAGAATGCGATGTTATATTCGATCTTTCACCGACGTATTTGGCGAATGTTGGCATTCTTCGGTAAAAGTCGACATTCTCCAATTTCGACAACGATTCCACTCTTACCAGCCCAGCGTCGCGTATACGCGAAGAGCTCCGATCAACGTCTTCAGCAAAGCGTCGCGTATACGTGACATGAAAACGGAACTTTTCTGAATTTTTAAATGCCAGTAGATGGTGCTAAATGATAGCGGTTTTCACATCGGTTGTGTGACTTTTGGCCTTCGTGTATGAGCATTATTTTCTGTTCTGTTTTGATAGATTTATTGGTGTAAACAAACTGATAATCACAGCTCTTTAAGTTTGAGGGACACCGGCATGTTTGTTTATTTCGTTAGGAATTTCGTTTTTTCGTTGTCTGCATTTATATTCTTTGCGTTTTTCGTTATTAGAATGTGGGAAAATGCATCCATTTCAATTTTTTGTTTGAGAATTTGGGAAAACGCATTTAGCTGACTACTATAGCGAGTGTAACTGGGCCAACTTCCGTGATGGAAAAACTCAGACTAGTTACCTTTTTTCATACTTACTTTAAAACTTTACATAGACGTTAATGGTTAATTGAAAAGTAACTATACAGCATTATTACATAAGGGGAAAGATATTACCTTTTCCGATGCATGATGCATATTTCGTGCTCGGCGTATGCTCGGCGAAAAATGCCGTCGTTGTCTTTGTGCATCGATTCTCGTTTTGAATTATTCCACCCACAGCAGAATTATTCAAATGGAATTTTATTACCTACAGATAATTATTACTTAATTTTCTTTCACATTTCCTATTTGTAGTTTTGTTTTCACGTGTATAGTATTTGTTTTATGCTTATAGTTATAATTTTAGCATTTCCCATGATTCATTTATTTTTATCGATGTGATATTCTTTATATTAATAATTAGTATATTGCGTACGTCACTTCAAAAATTGAGGTCATTATATTAAAATGCTCATTTTATGATTTTTTTTTTTTGTAAAAGTAAGCGTAACTGCTGAAATGCGTGGGCCGGTGGCGGAGCTCCATTTCAGCGGGTTCGATCCCGTGGTTGCGCTTCGTTCTCCACGCGCTGGTCCAAGGGGTTTTAATTGTTGAACACTGATACTGTTGAGCTTTTCGAAATTTTTCATTCGTTACACTGTTGGTTCTCATAAATTTATATTAACATGTAATTCAATATACAACTCTTGGAGCCATTTTCCAAATATGCGAAAGTGCCAAAATCCAACTGATTCTAAAAGTATTGCTTCTGCTCCCACGGCTTCATATTGTAATACTTTTAAGCATGTAGCAACAAGATCTCTTGTTTTTTAATTCCTTGTACGAAGTAAGGGCTATCTAGTGCAATTTAACGATGTTTTTGCGTGACAACTGTAAGAATAGAATAAAGAACTCTTTTTCTCAAAACGAATTCTAAAAACTAATTTAAAATGGATTCAGAAGAGATGTTTTGTCGGGGCTTCTGTACATATCTCGCATAATTCAAAAACGAGTAGCCTCAGAATGCTGAAATTTTGCATATAGGACTGCTGTAGCATGCAGTTGTGCACCTGCCGTTTTGGTGACAATCGGCCGCACCAATAGTATACAAATATTTATACACTCAACTCTGTTATTAGGCACAGAGCTCATATTTTTATTCTTATGTGTTGGTAAATTGTGCATTGTTTTTGCTTTAACAATGATTGAATTATGTTATCTTCCAGTTAAAGTTTTTATGCCTTTACTTAACTTCCACGCAATAGCTGTAGAATTATCAATAATTTAAAAGTTGTTTAACTGCGGCTATCGCCATTTTATTTACATTTGTTTACATTTGTTAACAGAGTAGTGAATTTGTTGCCAATCTAGAGAAATTAAGCTTCGCTTCAACAAAGATGACGTCTTCTTTCATTATAATTGCGAATTAAATTATTCTTAATCTATTCTGGAATTATCATTTAAGTTATTAAATTATTCTACATATTGACTCGGCGTCCACAACAAATTGAATCAGTTTCTGCGCCTTTAGTGTCTTTTTGCCGAGTGAGACGAAAAGTAAACTTTCATTTTTGCGCAGCGAAAAATCTGCCTTCTTGCCCACTGCCCGAATTCTTGGTTTTTGCGTAGAAACTCTATTCTTAATTGTAAAAATTGTTCTTAAAATTGTCTAAACTGTATTTATGGTTTATAATTTTCCGTATGTTTCAATTTTTAATAAAGATATTTTGAGGTTTCATGTATTTTCCCCTTGTCGCGAAGGTAGAACTGAATTTATTGAATCAGAAATAGATCTCTAACGAAATTAGAGGCAATAAATTTAAACGCAATGCAGAAAAGAATGCCTATAATTTAATATATCGTACAAGGAAGTCATATGATGTACACATCAGATTCTTTTGTTTTGTTATTGTTGTTATCATAGACAAACAGATGCTGCAACAAACAGGTGTTGAAACTCAGAAAAAAAAATTGAGCAGTAATTATTTTCGCGTAGAATATACTTTATTAATAATATATTCTGCTTACATATGCGCACATTAGGAGTTCTGAAGTAACGTTTATGTGTAGTGTCCAAGTCATTAGGTTTATTTCAAAGCAGGAGTAAGGAAAAATGAGCAACGCCTTCGACGGGAATCGAACCACGCTTCGAGCGTGCTAACCACTACACCACGAAGGCATGCGAAGAAGGCGGGAGAAATACCTTATAAATGTAGATGATTAAATATCTCTTATTTGACTGAATTCGGAAGGTTACTTGAATTTCTATTTGAGATGTGGAATTTTTCTCACTGAATTCTGTTCCCCAGTTGCTCGAGTGGTTAAAGACTGCTTACAGTTCCTGCCGGCTCTGGTTCCAGGAACGGGCTGGCCAGTTTTCATGGTTTTCCCCATTTGTGATGTGAACGTGAGCCAATTTCCTTTGGAAAATCTTACAAGAAGGCATTCCTTCTTATAGACATATTATAGCCTCGTGTGTTTTCCCATTTTGAAATAATCAACCAATGAACTCCTTGAATTCTCCTTTGGCATTCTTTACAAATCTGTCTGATACCGAATTTGAATACATGTTAATGAAACTGAATAATACATTTACTTGGCTCAATCGAATGTCCTATATTTTAGAAAAGTAGAATTTTTAATATCATTAATGTTTATCGAAACGTTTAAAGTTAAAGAAGAGAAATTATATACATTTTTAGTCCAAAGTGATTTAGTCCCCGAAGGATTATTGTTTTCGTTTTGCAATTTTGCGTCGGAAACATTAAAAGTCTGAATCACTTTTCAAACTGTTGCCACCAAATCGCGCAGCCCTGTTTTATATTTAAATAAATTAAATAATGAAGAATTTACATAAATGTAGATATGTTTCTTCAAACATGATAAAACAACGGTACCTAGAGCCGTCCAATTTTGAATAACGTACGTTTCCACCCAAATATGCGCATCTGGAAGCCCCAATTTGTAATTTGTTTTATTATCTATTTCATATTTTGTAAAACTTTAACGAATTTTTGATGAACAAACTCAAAGGATTTCAAAGCGAGCAATGGCAACACTCTACGGTGAAAAAAAAACCTTTTTCGATATTGCTGTTGAACTGAATTTTATGGTTTAAGTGAGAAGAACATAATATTTAGTAAATAAAGGTAACACACAAAATGTTAAAAAAGGCCCCTTTGCACGTAATTTAAAATCTGCAATCTTTCAGATTTTTTTTTATTGTTACTGTTGCTCTTAATGCTACTAGTAATAATATTTTTAGCAAGTGTTACATCATGATAACCATAGTAAAAACAAATGCGATTGCCGCAAATATTATTATCTTGATTTTATCCAAAGAGAAAAACAAGAACTGGAAGCTTTATTCATATCACGCCTTACCTACGCGTCTGAGCCCTCATAAAGATTAAACCGTCAGTTGCAGTTTAACCATCTACTTTTGCTTGTTGTGATGTGATTGATGAGAGTGTCATACGATCGCGATCTAGATTCGAAGATCCAAAAGGTTTCCTTAGTAACAAGAAGGTTTAACCTTTATTCCGAAGGAATATATATCAAGGCGCTGCCAGATCGATGCGATGGTTTTATGTTTTTACAGCTACAGGTTTCCCTTTTAAAAAAACCAATCTGGATACTACATAACTCCCTTGTACGGCCTATTAAATTACGCATATTTTGGCTGCATTTCATTTAAACTAATTTCCTCGAATTTCATTAGAGATATATTTCTCATTCAATTAATTCAGTTTTTACTTCGCGGCAAAGCAGAAATACATAAAATGTCAACGCATCTTCATTAAAAATTATAAAATACAGAAAAAAAATAAAATACCAAATACAGTTAAAAAGCTTTTATAATTAAAATTCGAATTTCTGCACAAAAACAATTCGGTCAGACTGATATTTCGGTGCTCAAAACAGAAAGTTTACTTTGGTCCCCCTCGACAAAAACACACTGATACTGACAAACTGACTGCACAAACTGACTTGATTTACCATTCTACTAGTTTAGAAATGTAAACATCTAGTTTCATCAAGATTAGAAATGTAAACAAATGGGGGCTTTGTTAGGCTTAGTACCACTTTAAACAACTTTGAAATTGTTTATAATTTTATAACCATCACATGCAGATTAACTAAACGCATAACCTTAACCGGAACATAAGAACTTCATAACTGAATCACGTTTAAAGCAAAAAATATACAATTTATCGAAATAATGAATAAAAATATTAAGCTCACCGAGCCGGGTACCAAAGTTGGTATATATATATACACCCACTGTGTTTTATATATATATATGTTACCGTTAAAGCATATAATGCAGTTATTTCATAGAATACCTAGTTATTCCATGAAATAACTGATCGTGTCCGTTAAAGGGTGTAATATGTTTATAATTTGACACTTTAACTAGTTATTCTATGAAATAACTAGGTATTCTATAAATAAACTAATGATAGACAATTAAAATGAAAAAAAAAGCAATTTATTTAATTTATGCGGCGGATAAATGGTATTTATGGAAACGTACCATAAAATCATTCGTTACAACAAGGATTACTAAAATGACACTGGGTATTACAAAGAACATTATTTCTAAAAGAAAAACATTTTTTGTTGACACTCTGGGTTTTGCACGAACATTCCACATTGTTAAACGAAACGTAAATGTAACGGGCTGCAGATCGTTATTCTATGAAATAACTAGTTAAACCATGAAATACAAGAGAGTTTTACACTTTAACGGACACGATCATTTATTTCATGGAATAACTAGGTATTCTACAAAATAACGGATTTCATACTTTAACGGTAACATATATACTAGCGGAAGTACCCGATGCCAATTAAGTTAGATTGAAAGTAATGAGTCTAAAACACAGAGAACGATACCGCTGTAATCCTTCTCTAATAACGATGCAAAAAAGTATGATTCATAGTCGTACATTTTTCAGTCTCTTGCGATATGGAACTCATATACAAAATTTCGATAGAAAAATAAGTTAATTCTTATTATATCAGCAACAATGGCACGCAGTTTTGAATTAATTTCACCTTTCTAATCAAATAGTCGTAAAAGCATCATTCATAAAATGCAGTATGATAGACTGTGTCTTGAACATTTTGAGCGTATCTCAAATGTTTTTAAGAGAGGCCCACTTTTTTAACTTCGAATGTTCTGCGGAGCATTTTCCACTTGTGCCTTTTGAAAGCAATTTTTTAGCATTTGTCACTAAAAGTACGCTAATATTTTAAAGCTCTATTAATTAAAATTCATTTAATTATTTTATTCGCAATAAATAATTAAGTTAACAGCAGGAAATTCGCATTCATTTTTATATGCTATTATTTTTTATTAATTTTATCTTATAGAATGGGAACCAATATTTATTGAATTAAGATACAATAAAACGCCGAACAAATATTAATTTAGAAGTCAAACAATAAAAATCAGCGTTATATTTTCAAATTTTCGGAGGACTAGTCTCGATGGTTTTACCGAACCGTGAACCTCAGCTGCAAAAACGCGAATGAACGAGATAAGATATAATGATTAGATAAAATAACAAATTCTGAACAGGAGACAAGCTACTGGCGCCATCTGTTGATGAAACCAGAACTAAAACATAATTTCATTTTCATTTTTCTATACACAAGGACTTACTTGTTATATAAGGACTTGCTTGCTTATATCATAAGGACTTGCTTGTTACACCTTCCGCCTTAGAAAGAACATTTGTATATACATTTAGACTTTTGGAAGCGTCAGTTGTTCAACGTTTCAAGGACAGTCTCTTCTCAGTATGATGTATATACACTAATCATACCAGATATCAGTGATCTCAGAAACTTCTCTCAAGCGGTTGATGGTAGAGGATGGTAGAGGCGGAAGATCCTCGGACCACATCTCGGGGTGTTCTACCTCAAAATTGGGGTCGAAAGCTTAACAGCTAGGTTTAGCCATACCTCAATTACCTGTGGTACTACGGAGGTGCTAGCCTAGCTTCTGTACCTGTACTGATACACCTAGTATAATTAGCCATGGAAAACAGGTCGATTGTCTTTCTTCGATATATAATTAGCCCCCCCCCAGCGGCGGCTGAGTTGGACTGGTACTTCAAGCCGGTTTCTACTCCTGGGAAAAGGACTAGCTGTATAGGTGTTTTCGTGGTTTTCCCCCATTTGGCAATGTGTATACGAGCTATTTTCCTTGGAAGATCCTCAGCTAAGGCACGCCTTCCCCTAGGCAGATAGCTATCGATTGTTTTGGCATAATTCAATAAACCTACCAAATGAGATTCACCCGTAATTTGTTATAGATTCGATGCAAAATAAATCCTACTTGTCAAAATTTGCATTATTCTCATTCAAAACAGTCATCACGGTTGCTTCATTTGCACTGTGATGCAGATTTTCAAATAATAGCTACATATTAATGATGATTAATTACAAATCAAAACGCGTCAGAAATAAAATTGTTACTCAACTATCCCGTCAGTTGAATTCACAATTCATAGGGCAAGAATATTTCTCTCAAGATAAAGAATTGCAAATATTGAGAGACGAACGGTGAAGTGACAAAAGGAAGCGCAAAAAGTGTGTAAAAATAAAAACCGATAGAATGTGTTAAAATAAAGAGTCGTAATGTGTTTTGAAAAGCCAATAATGTGCGTTAGAGGTATATTTTCTGTTTCTGAATAAGTGGTACTTTTGTAAAGTATACAAATTTCTTATATAAAGTAAGGTAAGCATAAGTATATAATAATATAAAATACAAAAAGCAAGTGAAAGTATGTTTTTACTTGCTTCCAAACTGTTATTTCTTGGGATCCATAAAATGCGTCATACTTGTCACTTGATAGGTAAAACAATATATTTTCTTACTCAATTCCGGGCGGAGAAAAATAAATGTATTATCAAATACGGATATTTTTCTCCGCCTGTTTAGCCAACGTGCAAAAGATAACCGTATCATACCTTACTGCTGTTCCAGATCTTCAGAAGCGATACCTTTTTTCTCCAGAAAATGTTTCAGAAAAAACTCTCCATATTGCTACTGTTATATTACTGGAACTTCAGAAGTAAATATTGCAGCTTTGTATTACACAATTGCTTTACGACTAGAGTGCATGTTGTGTGAAACTGACTACTGTTCTGGTTTACGTCGACTCGGAGAAGACACACACGCAATGATATCTGACATGAGAAACTTTATCCTAACTCTTCATATTATTTTTATAGTTTGGGAAATAACCAACAATATTTAATGTATTAATGCACGAAGATGTATTTTAAACGTCTTTATATTCTTCAAACGTTAGAAATTTAAAGATTTTACATGAGCAGTATTTTTTCGCATATTCCGACGTTTTTTTACTCGCGCCATGATTTGCGTAAATCAAATTCTGCGGTATTTTGGCTTTTCAGAATTAATGAATGCTTCTTCATTAAAAACACAACGCAAAGGTTTTCAATGTTAAATCAAATCGACGGGCTATTTTCAACGCTGCTCAAACTCATGGCCTCGTGATTAAAAAAAATAAGAGCTAGTTAAATTTTTGCCATGCTGTGCTTTTTATTTAAACTTACATAGTAAAATCTTTTAACAATTTATATGAAGTCATTGATGCAGAGGGTAACATTATAAAGTCAAAATAAATACCTCTTTGAAATTAGTAAAGAAACAAACTTGGCGTAAATTTAGAGAGAAAACTCAGTTGATTTTGAGGGCAAACAGGTCCCTCTTCATCAGTAGCAAAGAGACTTGCAAGAGCTAAACTAAAAGATTTCGTATCAAGGAGCATGAATCTTACATCCGAAAAGGAGAAATTAACAATTCTTCGATAGCTAATCATAGTTGGGAAATGAATCATAATTTTACAATTTTGGTCTGCAAAAATTATCCAAAAAGCTTCTTCCGTTAGTAAATAGATTTTCTTGAAGCCTTTCACATTCACAGAGATTTAGCTTGTTTAGTTCATGACTTAATCCCGGCCTTCCTAACGCTATTAAAATTTTATTAACTTATTTTTCATTTTTCGTTATTAATTTCGCCGACAGATGGCGCCACCTTCCCGTTCGCTTTATTGCAGTAGGGTATAACTAGGATCGTTACGCCTTTGCAGATTTCTTTACTCCTGATAAATAGCTCTTTAAATGTTTGCCGTCGAAATCGACTGAGTTTTCGTTTAAATCTACGCCAAATACAAGGTCGTTTCTTTACGAATTTTAGGTTTTACTTTGGCGGCGTGTTTCTCTTCCCATTAAATAACTCCTTATTAATTAATTATGAAAATATATTTTCATAGACACTGAAATCAGTGTTTACTACAACTGATATTATACAATTACTACACTGCTCGACATTGAAAATGCAACACCAAGAAGGAGTGGTCAAAAAGTGATGAAATTTGGAAAAACGACAGAGACAGCAAGCAGCAATACGTGATCTTTATTTCAAAATGATAGTCAGAATACAGAGCGAGAACGGCGTTGGCTCAGTAGGATGTAGGACCACCGCGGACAGCGATGCACGAAGAAACACGCCTAAAATCGACGGGCTATTTTCAATGCTGCTCAAACTGATGGCTTCATAGTAAAAAAGGTAAGAGCTAGTTAAATTTTTGCCATGCTGTGTTCTTTATTAAACTTACATAGTAACATCTTTTGACAATTTATATGAAGTCATTGATGCAGAGGGTAATATTATAAAGTCACAATAAATACCTCTTTGAAATTAGAAAATAAACAAACTTGGCGTAGATTTAGATAAAAAACTCACTCGATTTTGAGGGTTCCCTCTTCATCAGGAGCAAAGAGACTTGCAAACGCTAAACTAAAAGATTTCATATCAAGGAGCGTGAATCTTGCATAAGTCAATAAGAGTGCAGATGGTGTCTTGAAGGATGACTCTCCATCCCCTTTCAACCATTTGCCGCAGTTCGTCTTCTGAACGAGGCAGCGGCAGAGTCTGCAAATGGCGTCTAATCACATCTCACCCATATTCGATTGGTGACAGGTCAGGAGAGTACAGTGATACCTTGCAGAGCATGTTGGCACATGCGAGCAGTGTGTGGTCGGCCATTATCCTGCAGCATTAGGCAGCCCCTGAAGGTAGGGGATTGCCACCGGCCGCAGTACATTATTCAAGTATCGTTGGGCCGTCACAGTGCCCTGAATACGAACTAGAAGGAACCTGGAATCGCAGGCAATAGCGCCTCAAACCATTAGGCCACGTTTTCGCCCGGTGGGGCGTTCCACAATTGTTGCCGGATTAGATCTGTCTCTAAGTCGACGCCACACACGTATGCGGCGATTGTGACTGAATAAACAGAAGCGTGACTCATCTAAGAACAAGGCATTTCGCCATTCTGCCGTCTACATCGCTCCAGTCCGGCACCATTCTAAACGTTGGCGTCTATGCTGTGGGGTCAATGGCAGTCTTCTTAACGGACGTCGTGAGTGCAGGCCACGTTCAACCAATCGACGGGAAATGCTTCTCATCGATACGGGAACATTCAGGGTATCTTGCACATGCTGCAGAATAGCGGTACAAGTGACTTGCGGGATCGCAACAGCTTATCGGCGGATGCGTCGATCCACGCATGCTGACGTCACTCTGGCTGCACCCTCACCCCTCCTTCTTCCCACATTTCCGTGTTCCAACCATGTTCGCCACAGCCGATGCACCGTGCTCGCATATATGTGGGTATCAGCTGCAATTTGACGTAAGAATCAACCACCCTTCTCAGTCCGATCGCCATACCTCTCGTAAAATCGTCTATCTGCTGGACGTGCCTTCGTTGACGGCGGCCTGGCATTCTCTCCTATTACACGTATTCTCCGGGACTAAAACCAACTTTCTTCGATAATTCGTCTGGCAGAAATAACGACACAAATATTTCCCATTCTGCACGTTCCTTTCCTTATGCGTCACGTGCGTCGGAGAGCTGCGCATTTTACATCATTCGCATAACTCAGTAAGGTGAGTCTACTCTAAAATTTGCATAAATTTCTGACCACTTCATCTTGGTGTTGCATTTTCAATGTCGAGCAGTGTATATTTGTATATATCTACGCCAAATACAAGATTGCTTCTCTACTAATTTTAAGTTTTACTTTGGCT
>KK120349.1:67291-98000 GCA_000611955.2 Stegodyphus mimosarum
TAAAGAACTCTTTATTAGCTACGTAAGAAAACAATATTTTTATAGCTACTACAATTGATATTATACAATTACATAGAACACATAAAACAACGAAACTGGTTTGAAGCTTCGTGCTTCCACAAATGAATAAACGCTTGTTGCTCGGGAAAAGAGTAAGGCCACTATAGCAATAGGTTATATTTAATCAATGAAATCCAAGAATATAATAATTATTAAAGTCACTCTTAGTTAGACAGTAATCTTCACTCCTGAATTCTTTTATTGTTGGCCCCAATGTTTATCCAACCTGCCAAATCACAGGTCATATTTGTCATTATTCACATGCTGTACTGCATATATTATGGTATTTTTAATGTAAATATACTTTCTAATATCAACTGGCTACAGTACACAGATTCATCTATACAACATAGGAACTTTCACAGAAGCATTATTATGGTTATGAGTTATTTACCATCCAAGTAATATTAAATAAAAGAAATTTCATGCAATTTATAGCGTTAAATTTCAGTGTTTTGAGAGAGAAAACTTTAGGCACCAAGCGAGAATTTAACAAAGTAATTTATTTAGTAAAAAATTTAAAAGAAAAATCTGAACGCTTTCAGATTTTACATTACGCCAAAAGGAGCGCTTTTTGAAAGTTTTGTGGGTTATCTTTATTTGTTAAATATCATGTTCTTTGCACTTAAACCATCAAATTCAGTTCAACAGCAATACCGCAAAATGATTTTCAAACGAGCATATCTTTAGAATTTCCGATACACTGTTCCACGCGCTTTAGGTAAAAAGGGTTTTTTTCCCGTAGAGTGTTGCCATTACTCGTCTTTAAATCGTTCGAGTTTATTCATCAAAAATTCGTTAAAGTTTTACAAAATAAGAAATAGATAGTAAAACATATTCCAAATTCGAGATTCCAGCTGGGCATATTCGGGTGCAAACGTACGTTATTCAAAACTGGATGGCTCTAGGTACCGTTGTTTTTCCACAATGCGATAAACACAAATACTTTCATGCAGCTTCTTCATTATTAAATTCCTTTAAATATAATACAGAGATCTAATATTTGGTGGCAACAATTTAAAAAGTAATTCGCCATTTATAATGAAACGACGTAAAATGCTGTTTGAGACCATAAGCCCATCTGGGCTAAAGCTCTTCTGGGCTAGGAAAAAAAGGCTCTTCTAAATTTAAAGAACAAAATAGCAAACCCTCCATTCACACAAATCTATCGCATCTTTCATTTCATACTATTTTTACACTTACACATACTTTACATGGTTTACTTTATTACTTTTTACACATACTTTACATGGTTTGATTCCGAATATGTACGAATGTCCTACACATTCGTACATATTTGCAATCAAACCATAATTCATGCACCATTCTATCGCACATCTTTTGCCCTTATCTTGCAACCGAATCAAATAAGTAAAATCCACACGTTCAACTCTTTCGACGTCAGCCATTTTGCTCACACGGTTTACTAGAAGCACAGTGAAATGACGAAAATTCAAGGAGGTCGCTTAAATGCTATAAAATGTAACCTTAAATCCTAACCATTTTCATGACGCCAAGAGGTTACCAGATTTGGCGCGATTTTGCTTAATTTGGCGACTGGCCCGTAATCTGCAGTCTAGCCGGCTGCCGAGATATATCTAGTATTTTCTGCCTCCAGAAATTACTGGAAAACAATATTACGGTTACAGCTAATACAATGACCAATTATTATTGACTTATTCAGTTAAAATGCTTATTACGGGGATACAGGGAGCGGACGAAATGTCGCTAAATTTAGCGACAAAACCGTTCTCCGCTTAAACATTGAGTAAATGGACTTGCTCCTGTGTTCTTACTTTTCCGACATAGCTTCTCTCTGGATTTGTCGTGTTACATTATACAAAAAGAAATACAACGATTTTACTTATAATTCCACTAAAATTCCCTATTTAAGTACAAAATTCGTAACAGTATCTATTTGTGTCAGGATGGCAAGAAAGGTGATGTGACAGCAAATGTCAAGATGGCCAGAAGGTTGCTATGACACCTAAATCTATTCACGTGAGCATGGCAAGAATAATTATGCTACAGCACATTCTAAATTAACTACAGGGGTCGTTTAATTTAATTTTATTCCTATGGTTCTACCGAACGCTGAAATTATATCTGGAATATACTGGAATGTTTGACATAATTAAAATTTGGAAGCAAATAATGATATAAAATTTCTTTCTGAGAATACGGAAGTACACTCCTGTCCATAAACTAAGGATAATGCAAAATCAGGCAAAGGAAGAGTTAGAAGCAAAACAAATTTGACTTATTTGTAAAGCTTATTTATCAAACAAAAGGTAAAGAGCAAAAAAAAATGCTATATGTTTGATATTATTAAAAAAATTAGCGATTTTTTCTCCCTGGAGCAAATTACAAAAAACACCTATTTACAAAAAACCAATATTACATGGTTGGTATCATTGCTAATACATTGTATGTCTCCCAGACGATGCAATACAGTCCGTACAAAGCCTAGGCATGCTGAGTATCAAATTATCGATCAGATCTCGGGGGATATTACACCACTCAATAAGCAATACTCTCCAAAGTTCCGGTAGACGTGGAGGAGGAGGTTGACGGGCTGTAACTCGTCGGCCAAGCATGTCCCACACGTGCTCTACTGGATTCAAGTCCGGTGAGAATGCTGGCCAGTCCATGCAGGTGATATCCTCCGATTCAAGACATTCGCTTACGATGTTTGCACGGCGAGGACGGGCGTTGGCATCCATAAACACAAATTGTGCGCCCATAGCGCCCCGAAACAAACGTACATGTTGTTCCAGAATGACGTCCCCCTAGATTTGACTCGTCATGGTTCCAATTTGAACATGCAGATCATTTCTGGAACCCAGAATAATTCCACCCCAAACGAGCACTCCTGCACCACCGTAACGGTGTCGTTCAATGATGTTTTCTTGGTGGTAACGGGTATCTGAAGCTCTCCGTATGAAAGTCCGGCGAGAATCAGACTGCAAACTAAACCTGGACTCGTCGGAAAACATCACACGAGCCCACTGTTGCAATGTCCATAATGCATACTCTCTACTCCAGGCTAACCGCAGGAGACAGTGAGTTGCAGTAAGTGGAACGCATCTGATAGTATACGAGCATATAGACCAATCTGCCCTGAGCATCTGTACACGGTCTGCCTCGAAATTGTCGTACCAGTGGATGAAGAGAGCCGACGAGACAGGTCTGAGGTTGTACTCCGCCTGTTTCTTTTGGCAGTAACTGCCAAATACCGGTCCTCATTCGACGTTGTAACTCCGGGGCGACTTGTGCTGTAACGTCTACTCACATTACCATCATCTTGGAATCTTTTCCAAAGCCTGGAGATGACACTCTGGGCAATTCCAAGTTCGTCTGATACTTCAATTTGGATACGCCCACATTCCAGACGGCTGATCATTCTACCACGTAAAAAATCCTCCAAATGCGTCCTTTGTGTCATAACTATTCGGTTATTGCACCGAAATGCTTATAAAGCGCCTGCGAACAATTTTACTTCTTTGTCTGTATTCCTTATATATCACTCTCTTACACTCTCGTCATTGTGACGTACCATCGGTGTCATTTGGTTACTTCCTGAAATTTGCATATGATTCTTGAAGATGTGTGTAGTGATTTTACAGGTGATATATTTATTTTAGAGTTCGATTTCCGCGTGACTCCGAATTATGCTTAATTTATGGACATGAGTGTAATTGTCAAATTTTTCTCAGATAGGAAGCTAATGTTTATACTTAAGCAGTTAATCTTGCACTTTAATTGATTTTATTAAAAAATTCCCCGCTTTTCGAAACGGAAGGAAATAATTCTTGTACTTTAGGATCAATTCTCCCTCCCTCAATATATACATTGTTTATAATATTAACATAAAAGGAAGTTTGAATTTCGCCTAGTTTTAAAATTGACTTTGACATGGTGACTTCCGGTGGTTGAATACGTTGAATATACATTGAAAATTTTAAGAGCTGTAGAGTCTAATATTCTTAGGCAGCAGAAATTTTAGGAACTACGAGACCTAAAAGAATGTACGAGGAATTACGGTCAAGAAAATCATAAGTCAGACAGAAAAACAGAAGAAGGGTCTAAAGAATCCTTTATTCCCTCAATATAATTTCACAGATGGCCATCCTTGGGCGTAAATAAAGCCACGCCTTCTGGCTTTACTCTAAACATGTAACAATGAACTTAAAATAAAATGTAGGAAATTTAGCCTAAGGGCTCACAGGATAATTTAACATGTAGGAAGGCTCTGAATTTCAAAAGTCGGCATAAACAAGCCAAATGGTTCGAAATATTTAACGCCACAGAAGTCAAATCGCTAGTAATTCGAGATAGCAACGTGGCCTTCAAGTAGGCATAACACGCTCTAAAATCACCTTCCCTTAAAATTCTGGCAAAGAAGCGTGGGTGAAAATTAGACAAAGGAAAGAGTCTTTAAACTGAAAGTCAACTGCTATTAAATTAAAAAAATCGCCACAGAGATATTTGAATATCGCAAAGGACATAAAGGCTACGTTTCTTAAAGGGAGGAATGCATTCGTGGGGGAATTTCTGACAAACTGGTTCGTATTCGTTTGGGCACGGGAAGAAAACCACGAAAACTAGTCATGCAACCTGCCTGTTTGCTTGGGTTCTAACCCGGTCCAAATTGGTGGTAACTCAGTCACTGGTAGAGCCTACAAAATTTTACGAAACATTTAAATAGTCTGTAGACATTAATTTTTTATCTACGAAAAGATAACATTTTAGTTAGAGAGGTTCTTTAAACAATTTACTTCTGTAAAATAGTTTTTGATTCATCATACTAAAAATTTGATAACAAGAAATAGAAATTTCTATAGCTTTTGTTTGAATAGGGTGGATTTATTTCAAGCAGCGATTTCATTCGTAATTCCCTTTCTAGAATAACACATTTTTAAAGAATATTTTCTCGAGTATTTCGATACATAATATTAAATCTTCCTTTTTATGCGGATTAAAAATTCAAACACTTCTGAATCAAATTTCGTTGTGAATGCGCCGAAGAATAAAAGAAGGATATAATTTAATTCTAGCGTTGAGGATTGTAATCCTCCTTGTATTTTCTATGTCGCAGACGACGCGGTTTTTGTGATGGGAGAAATTTTTATGCTTACAATATTTATGTTGCGTATTACTGTACAAAATTAATCATCTAAGTGTTCTTGCTCATATTTATATGAGAACTGTGTTCTTTTTTGGAAGAACTGCGCAGTTTTCCACGCACAAATGTATCAGGATAAACAAAAAGGTAATATGGAATGACTATTTGACCTTTTTTACCATTACATCTGTAAACATATATTGGTATTGCTTTACTTTTCTCTATACTTCTTAATCATAGAAAGTGTTCCTTCTGCCATTAGAAAAATAAGTTATTTATTTTGTATAAGTTACTTGAGATTCATTTTAGATTTTCGTATGAATGGACGGATCGATGAGACTACTTCGCCATCTGAAGTTTTTAGCTTTCTGTGACTTTTTTGCGAATATTTCTGGCCGCGTTTCCTTATTATGTATTTTATGTAAAAATTAAATCATTTAAACAGAGTTGCATTTCGCGTTATTTAGTACCCTTTGTACTTTTCTTTGAACCTTATCGACCAAAGTTTCCAAAGGCACTGAAGGAATTAGAAACTGAAAGAAAATGAATTAAAAAGTTAATAACTCAGCAGCTAAGTAGAATGGAATGCAGATTGCTTATTGAAATGAATATGCAAAATACACTAGGGCTATTTCTCCAAGGCTGAAATGTCTTCGTGGAGGACACTCTAAGGATAATTGGCTTTATTTACGCTATAGATAGGGTAACTTACGAAATCCCCTATGCTCATTGGGATTCGAATCAGGGCGGAACTACGAATATTAGCCGCTGGACAACTGGTGATTTTCTGCAAATTAGAATATGAGATTAGAATTAAATGTAAACTTGTGGGGTTCCAAACTTCTTATCTAACAGTTAAAGGTGAGGAACCAAGAGACCAGATAAGATAAAAATCGCTTGAGTTCGTGAACATAGACGTAAGATTCAAGAAAGGTTAATTTCCCTTTATTTCTCAAAATAAGAATCAGCACACAGTCGGCTCCTTTCTCAGAGCGTACAGCAAAACCTCCACTTGGGCTTGAGCTCAAAGTAATAAGAACTAAAACTTAACTGATGCTTAACTAAAAAGATATAGCCGAAGCTATCAAAATTCTAAGGAGTTGGCCCCTAAATATCAAACAAGCTGACGAAGCTATCAAGGGCCTGAAATACGGCCGAGCGTAGTAATAGCTTAAAGAGAGACGAAGCCAAAAAGCGAACGCGCGCTAGTCAGAAACTCTGGTTCTCTAACGAAGTCAGTGGAACTTTGACTTAAATACTAATCTTACTCATTTGCATAAAACGCGAATCTGAAAACACATTCTGGTAGAAAATTGTAAGCTGAAGTTAGAAGAGATAGGTAAATAGCTTTAACTAAAAATTAACTGTCAGAAAGTTAGGATAAACCTTACAAACTCGTTTACTGATTTTGCCTAGAGCGTCTGGTAGGATATACAGGGTGTTTAAAAAGGTCGTTGTCAAACTTAACATGCTGGTCTTTCATACCATGACAAACAAGATATACACAGGAACTTGTGTCTGAAAATGCGAATGTCTAGAGGGCGATGTTCGCAAGCTTAGAGGGAAAAAAGAAAGGATGTCGAAAGAGATGTTAATATGACTTGGACAATGGTTAAATCACAGAAGATGTCCAAAATTCTTTCCATCGGCCGCAATGTGTGACTCATAACGTCGAATCATGGATTCACGAACCCGTTCAAAATGCGCAGGTGCGTCACGGGCACGTGCCACCGCTTCCATGACCCTGGCGACGATATCCAAGTCCGAGTTCCTGTCGCCTCGTACACCATAGACTTCATGTAACCCGTAAGGTAGAAATCCAGGGAAGTCAGGTCGGGGGATCACGGTGGCCCTGCGAGTGGTCCGCCTTTACCAATCCAACGATCAGGCTATATCCTATCAAGGTATTCCCGCACAGTGCTGCTGAAATGCGCAGGTGTTCCAGCATGATGAAACTAAATGCTTCGGCGTGTAGCTGCTGGACCATCAACCACATTATTCGTCCATCAACGTGTTGTCAACGGCACATTGGTTCCAGATGAGAGCGGAGATTGATACGCATTGTTCACTATGACTGAAGAGCTAGAACAGCCGAAATCACCAAAAGCAATGGCGACCCAGACATTGTTTCTCAACACACTGTACACCGTATGTTGCTACATATGGGCCTACGCAACCGGAGGTCGAAGCAAGTCCCTGCACTGACGGCAAGTCATCGCCAGCTGCGTCTGCAATGGGCCAAGAAACATCGGAATTGGATATTAGAAGAGTGGAAGAACGTTGCATGGTCTGACGAATCACGTTCACATCGACGGGTGTGTTCCAAACGAAAGACTGACTCCCGGATGCACAGTTGGACAGAGAAAACCCAGTGGCGGGGGTGTTATGGTTTATGCTATGTTTTCATGGAGCACATTAGGACCCATAATCCCCATAGAACGTATGTGCACTACATGAACATCGTTACAGACAAGGTTAAACCATTCATAACGGTGATATTTCCTGTGAGGGCTCGTGTCTACCAACATGATAATGTACCATGTCATAAGGGCCGAATCATCAGGGAGTAGTTCGAGGAACATTCTAGTGACTTTCAAGTCATGTCTTGGCCTCCAGATTCACGGGACGTTAGTCCAATATAGCATTTGTGGTCCCACTCGGAAGACCAAATTCGTACTGCCACGAATTTGCTACCCCTCGCTACCCCCTCGCAATGTTGGGAATTGATTATTAGGAATTGATTATTAGGAATTGATTATTAGGAATTGATTATTAGACCAGTCGGTGAGTGCTTGGTACCGGATACCTCAGACTACGTATCAGCACCTTATGGAGTCAATGCCGGGTGCTGGCAGTTTTGAGGGTTAATTTGGACCTACATGTTGTTAACTGGGTGGTCAATAATGTAATGGCTCTTCGGTGTAGTTTTTATGGCGGTTAATTTATTTTTAAACGTGAATACGCCTTTAAAATGAATAGCTGTAACCAAAAAAGTGAAAAAAAAGACTAGAATTAACTAAAATTGAATAGACTTGCAAATCCACAGTTTTTGCTAATGAATTTAAGTTAGGTGAATTCACTATAACAGCCATACAAAAACGTACGATCTATTAATTGTGCAATCTATTAATTGTGCAAGCAACGAAAACAACCATAGTGACGTTTACAAGCAGCTGATCAAACGACCGTCGTCGCAAAAACTTATCACCGACTTTATGGCAACAAAAAATGTCATTTCTAATATCTTCCGGTGACGAAAACGATTTTGAACCAGTTCATCACAAGAAGATGCGCGTTTTAGTCTACGACGAGTAGCAATGAATTATGTGCATTTTAAAAATTTCTCCGTGTGTAAAATGAGAAAGTCAATTTTTTAAATGTTTCCACACGCATTGCTTGAAAGCACTTTGTCATTATTTCATAATTCTTTGACATATTTTCCGAGTGCGACTTTTTATGCGGTCCCTCTCCACTGTGTAAAAAAAGTTCTCTAATACGTCGTAAAAATCTTTTTGTTAGAAGTATTTATGAAATCTCTAAATATTTTTCATGCGGTTTATTCACAAAACAGGTTTGACTGTACTCTCCAACTGCTTCTAATTGGCCTAGAGGATCTTGTACAGATCAAAGCTAATCTGAAATAAATTTAGATAACAGGAAATTAGCCTTCCTCTTCCATTAATTCCCCGTTTATGGGTTACTGAAAATATTTACTCCATGTTACTCCGTTACATTAGCTGATTGCAAGAGGTAGCTCTCTATCTATTGTTATATCAAAATAATAAACCCAAATTGGTGTATTTAAAATTTATATTCAAGCTCTTTTAAATTTAAGATTATGCTTACATTTAGCATATACTTCATTTACCATTATTATAAAGCAGCGAATGACATTCAAAGTTCAGAGTAAACCAGAATTAGGGAAGTTAGCGATATTTACAACAGTGCAGCAAAATTCTTTTATGACAGTCACAAAAAATTGTTTTAAGACTGATAAAAATATTAATAAAGATTAATTTTATCAAAAGTTTATTTTATATAATCCTTATAAAGTACCAGAAGTGGGCGCAGCCCCACACACCTAACCAAACAAGTTGGTCTTGCCGTCATAACAGGCCACACTAGAGTATATAAGGTGGTTTCTCCCTCTTTTCTTTGCGCCCCGTGGTGCAACAGCCAGCACACCCGGCGCGCACCCGAGAGGTCCAAGCCCGAGCCCCGATGAGAACACCGCCCACCCTTCACCTCTCCCTGCTTCAAAATAACCTTACTTTCTCCCTCCTTTCAGCATGCTTTCGTGGTGTAACAGCTCGCTCGGCATGTATTCGAAAGCTCCAGGTTCGAGTTGCGTATTTTTCACGTCTCCTGCTTCCGAAAATCCTAATGTCTACAGTGGCACCTGAACTAAAATGGGATGGATGATGGATATTTCAACACCAGTATTTGGCGATTGCATTCCCTAATCCCCAGTCTCCCTACTTCCTTTTTTCAGCATGCCATCGTGGTGTAACGGTTAGCACACTCGGTGCGTATTCAAGAGGTCGAAGTTCGAGCCCCGGCGAGGTTATTGGCACATTTTTCATGTCTTCTGCTTCGAAAATACCTAATGTCTCTACAACCTTAAAAGCAGAATCTAAAATATCGCTGGAATTGACCAGTCTGCATTATTGCTGCAGAAGTTTGTAAATTATGGTAAAATTTTGATACTCGGATTCTTTCGTAGTCTTATGGCGTTAAGCACGGTTGCTGTGTTAAGTGAAGTAGCTTAATGAGGAGATGGTCCCTGGACGGTTCGACAAGTGGTTCATTTAGAAACGGAATTGTTCGGATACTTCGCTGGTAATTGACCATCTCAACAATCGGTGCCTTTATTTATATCTACAAATTGTCGGCAGAAGCTCAATAAAGGTGCTTCAACAGAGGTGCGAAAATGGTGAATGAGAGTTATTTACTCATAGCTACCCTTCGATCTTGCTTAACAGACTGTGAATGTAGAGTTAAGGATGCAATGGACGTTATTAGTGTGTTGATTTCTAGTTTGTAAACATGGAAATATTTTACAAAATTAAATTATATTGTTGGGAGTCTCAAGTTCTCTTTCTGTTAGATTACAAATGCTCTGCGTTCTAAATTACTAAAATGGTAAATCTGATTCTTAATCTTTCAAATGCAGAACATTACTTCACGTTAAATACTAATTACTTGAAGTTTAAGAATTAAGGTCCTAGGAAAGCTTTTAGAGTAAAAAAGGCGTTATCGTGCATTAAAATACTTATAGTTTTAATTGGTTATTTATATTTCCCATTTATAATGTAGTGTTACGAATTTTGTATTGAGATAGCTAATTTTAGTAGAATTATAATCAAAATTGTTGTATTTCCCCGCGCGATGCAGCGCGAGACAAATTTTAAGACAAAGCGATGCCGGAGAAGTTAGAATACAGGGACACGTGCATTTAGTAGTGGATAAACGGACATCTCGGTCATTTGTATTGAAATTGAATAAATTTAATTGACCATTATGTTAGCTGTAACCGTAATCCCATCCTCTTATTGCTATTTAATAATTTCGAGAAGAAGAAATTGCTAGAAATATCTCGTGACCGGTTGAAAACTATAAAAGGCCGGAGAGATCTCAGTTCCAATAACTTAGTTACTGCTGATGCGAGTTGTTTTAGTTCTGCGTGAACTGGGATATCAGATTTAGCTTTGCCTTTAGATGCGCTTTGTATTGAGCTGAATTTAACGTTTTCATTAGTTTGAAGTATAACTACTGATTATGCTGCGTGATACTGTGAACACTTGTACGAATGTCTCTGAGGAAAATTCCAGAATTGTGATATATTTCTGTTGATAAGAATAAATTTTATTAAATTATTATCGGACGTGCATTCAGTCTATTAAAAACCCGTAGGCATGCAACAATACCTTTACTCTTCATATTAATTTATACGCAATTATTTCTTAAATTTTATTTTCAATCAATTTTTTTTTTCTGCAACGCAAAATCTGAGGCCTACATATACTGTCTGTAAACTCAAGTTTTTCAGACACCCAACTTGTTAAAAGTTAATCATAAGAGAATTATGAATCGAATTTAATCTTCTTGAGATTAAATTAAATATTTAGTATATTCCAGCGTATTCACATTGAATATAATGCAATTCTCACCACCGTACGCTTTCTTAATTGTCAACTTTGGAAAACAGTATTTCCTACGGCCTCGTCCAATGTCTCGAAAAATCATTCTTTATAATGTTTTCTAAGTAGCTACTCTGATTTAATCCCCATAAATAAAGCGCATTATACAGGGTGTATCGGTACAGTAATGACAAGCTTCTTTCAGGAGAGACAGAGTACACCTAGACAATGGGAAATCACATAGCAGTGCATGGTCAGAAGCGCTTTCCTGCCGCGGTAGTGGCGACACAAAACGCAAAAAAAAGGAAGTCCACAAACAGTGAGACAAAACATATTTTCTTATGTTTAGTACAGCAGAAACCTACAAATAAGAAGAAAAAACACCCAACGATCATTATTAAAGAAGATGTTCGAAATTACGATCCCGGACCGTGATGCAGGCCTCACTTCTGTGGCGCATAGAAGATGCTTGACGCACGGTTCCTGCATAACGGTCCGGTTTGTAATTTCGAACACCTTTGACACACCTCTTTATGTTTTTTTCCTTTGTTTTAGTTGTACTCCTAATAATAAACATGTTTTCTCACCCTGATCGTGTCATTTCTTTTTTGACTATTATGTCGTCACTACAGCACCAGGAAAGCGTTTCAAACTATGCATTGCTGTGTAATTTCCCATCGTCTAAGTGTACTCTATCTATCCTGAAAGTTTGTGACCGCTATACTTGTACACCCTGTGTACTATCGAAAGTGGCGTGGGAAATGAAAATGTACGCCAGCAAAGTACTTTTACCTACCGTTTAACTGTGTACCACTTCGACAAGCCACATTCGGACACAGATCCCGTTACAAAATATACTAATTTCGGTCCTCTCTACTTACCTTTCCATCGGATGTGTTTCAATTCCTGCAGTGTGTGTGCATCAGTATGCAGTTTTTATCTAGTGTAAGATAATTAAATATCAGTTTAAAATGTCCAAATTTCGGTATACAGCATCAACAAAAGTTTCTATTAAGCTCCTGCTCCTGACGCCGCGTTTTTTCGGTGCCAAAGAGTTCACGCTTTGTACAGTTGCAAATTTCGAACGATACCAAAATAGTCCTGGTAAGCCGCCCGGGTGTCCAGACTCACTATCACCTGTGTATATTTGTATGAAATTATTTATACCATAGGTTTTCATAAGGGATATAATTTAATTGAAGGTGGGTTAGCAAATTTATTTTTAGTAGAATCACTCTTTCATTAGTGAATGCGTAAACCTGAGTATATATATTTGCTCTTATAAATGAAATTACAAGGAACTGGTTTCAACTTTAAAGGTCGGAAGTAATTTAATCAAACCTGCACAACATGCGCTGCTTAATGCAATTTTCGGAGCTCAACGGCTTTGTTAAATTCAATCACGTGAGAAATGCGAAATGAAGGTAATTGTGCTCCTTCAGGAAAAGAGCTGAGAACAAAATTGACTTTCAAATATAATTATATTAAAGGATTTAAAATTAATATATTCAGGTACCCTCTTAATAATTCATTTTATCGGAGCTGTCACAATTAGATTTCAGTTAACAGAGATTCTTCGGTTATGTGCATTTATGAAAATATAAGACCACAGTTCACTAGACCATCAGATACTTCTAAACTGTTCCCATTACAGTTTAATTCAGCAAATTAGTTCCTTAGCAATTAAAATATAAGAAATTAGTGCCACTATTTTATTAACGATATATCCTTACCTCCGAAAACAATATCGCGTGTTATAATCTGTTTAAAACCCAAAATTCGATTTATTTTGACCACAAATATTTTCTGCTTATTTGCAACAATTTGAAGTTCATCTCGGCTGAAGAATGTAGGTGGTGTAGCCAAATTTATTTTTCGTAGTCAAACAAATTCCAAACTGTCCATTCTGAATTAACCAAGCCTTCATGAAATCTTATTTGTAGGAAACTTTGGATTCGTAGGATTTTTCTTCACTGCTATTGATATATCCAGTTTTTTATTACCAGCATTAAATTGTATTTTAACACCGGCCATAAAAATGAAATTTTACGTAAAAAAACTACAATATTTTACGGCAGACAATTACAGTTATACTCCTGTTTATTCGCTGTGGAATATTTAGCTGTGTTCAGTAAGGACCATTCTAAAATGCTTTATATCAAGACATGCGCAGCTTTCCTCATAAATTTGAAGTTGGAACTGAGGACTGTTACAGAGGCTGTTCGCACATTTTATAGACGATTT
Source organism: Stegodyphus mimosarum (assembly GCA_000611955.2). Taxonomy (NCBI): domain Eukaryota; kingdom Metazoa; phylum Arthropoda; class Arachnida; order Araneae; family Eresidae; genus Stegodyphus; species Stegodyphus mimosarum. The sequence goes on from KK120349.1 coordinate 80,861, forward strand.
TGGTAAGCGGTAATAAAACATCGTTTGCTGCAAAAGACGTAATTGCAATTGTACTATGTTTTTAAAAGTCAAAATGATCGTCTGTGGCTTGAAAGTTTTGTTTTTATTCAAAACGGCGAATTTAACGAAGCAGTGGTTCTAAGGCAACATTGGCGCTCTTTCCGAAGAGAAACAGGCATACTCCGTTATCCAAAAACGATGTGAGAGTCGTGGTTTTTGGATATGTAAAGCGTCGATAGGTAATATCATCAACAAGAAAGGAGAAAAAAGTCGAATTGAAGCCTCGAGTGGGACAAAAATTCCAAACAAGTATCCAAGGAAAAAACGGACATCTTCGACTATTGCAAAGGTACGTTGTTTAATGTTAAAAGAAATCCCCCTAGTCAAAGGACAGTTGCAAACTCATTAAAATGCTCGGTGTCCACGGTAAACAAAATGATAAACGTTGATTTAAATCTTAAGAAAGCGAAAAAACGCAATGTGCATCGTCTTCTTCCAAAGCATATCGCTCTACGCAGGACACGCTGCAGAATTCTATATGAGAAACACTTATCCGAAGAAAAATGGAAAACGATTGTCACAATAGATGAAGAATGGATGTATTTAAATGATTGTAACAAAAAAAGAGTCATTTATTATCACAAAAGGGGAGAAAAATTTTAAGTACATGGTTCAAAGAATCGAAAGAAAGTTTTTCTAAGGGATTCAGGATTGTTGCTGGTTTTTCTTACAACGCCAAGTTAAAGAGAGTGCAAAAAAAATAATGTACTCCACATACTATCAGGAACATATTTTATCGCCAATGTTTCTGATCGAAATACCGTTGCTTTACTTACAGTGCCGTCCATCTGTGAGACTCCATCGGGACAAAGCTAGCAGTCACACATCAAAATCCACTGTAAATTTCCTAAAAGAAATGGAACAAACACTGGTATCGAGGCCATACTCTTCACTGATATCCCTACTAAATCTCCCGATGTGTCACCTATGGATTTTTGTGCTTTCGGACTTTTAATAACTGCATTATCCAAACGTTGTCTCAAAACCCTAACGGGACTCTGGAAAGCTGTTCGGGAGGAATGGGATAGAATACCTCTTCTGACACTTCAAAAGGCATTATTATCCTGGAAATTGCGGTGTCGAAAGATAGTTCAGAATAAGGGATGTCAAATAGAACATTTAAAACACAAGAATTTTATGTAATTTACTTTTGTGAATACAATATACATTGTCTAAAAATGGGCAAACAGCCTCTGTATTAGATATTACTTTTATTGGCCCTAACAAATAGATTCCTACGAGTTCGTTAAGAAATGTGGCTTTTATGTTTTTTAGGTTTCCGACTGGGCTATAATTTATGTCAGTAATTAATTGAGAAGTGCTACAGGATTTGAAATATTTTGTTACGAATTTTTGTAGCTGGGTGAAATAAACAGCTTCTCTTCCTCTCTGAATTTTCTCTCTCTGAACTCGCTAGGATAGCCGTTCGTACTTTATAAAATTTATTTGTTCCATTTGAATGTTAAACAGAAGTTTCTCTATGAATTTGCGGCCCTGTTCCGGATTTTCGCTATCGTTATATCATCCTTTTCAAATTGATCGGTATCTTTCCTGTACCTAACAAAGCCACCGATGGATTTTATTGCAGGGTGATTCAGCTCTCAGACTTACAGCACTCGTTTACTCACTGATGCGATGTGAAACTCACATAAAAAAATTCGATAGAAAAATAAATTAATTCTGTCTTATTATATCAGCAACAATTTTACGCAGTTTTTAATGATTTTCGTCTTTCTAATTGTAAAAACTGAAGTTCCATCAAATATTTTACCTATATGCAATTTTGGTCGATTAGATGTGGCAAAAAATTGATCATAAATCTATAAAGCGAACAAACAAATAGACATTCTTTTTTATATTCATTAGATTTTGTAAAACTTGCAAGTATTTGATTAACAAAACCTACGATTTGAAAGCGAGCAGTAGCAACAGGTTTCGAAATAAAGCGTTTTTATCTCCAACGCGCGAGACTGTTGCCGCTCGGAAAAATGAGTGTTTTCAGAGTTTTTAATTAAAATCTCGGCTGATAAAAGGCGTAGGAAGATGGAAACACTAGGAAGATGGCTTCTTGCGAATTTTTGGAATCGGGAATAACGTATTTAATGTTTGGCAATGCTATTTTTATTTCGTTGTAAAACTTAGAAATTTTTCATTAGCAGACTCTACGATTTGAACGCGAGCAGTAGCAATAATTCTTGAAATAAAGCAGATTTTTATCTCCAGAGTGCGAGACTGCTGCCACTCAGAAAAATGAGGACGAAAATTAGCGTTTTCAGAGTTTTAAGTCCAAAGAATCTTCGTCCCTGAGGGATTATTGTTTCGTTTTGCGATTTTGCGTCGAATCACTCTGAATATCCGTTTCATTTTCCAATTTGTTGCCACCAAACATTATCAACCTGTATATTTCAAGAAATTAAATGATGAAGAATATGCATAAATGTATGTTTCTCGCATTGTGATAAAACAACGGTACCTAGAGCTACCTAATTTTGAATGATGTAATCCTACTGCCAACATGGAAGCCCCAATTTGGAATTTGTCTTATTATCGATTTGAAATTTTGTAAAGCTTTAACGAATTTTTAATCAACAAACTCAAGGATTTCAAAGCGAGCAATGAGAATGTTGTACAGAAAAAAAAAACATTTTTCTCTGCAGCGTGTGAGACTGTGTATCGGAAATTCTGAAGGTCAGTTTAAAATTATTTTCATTATTGCTTCTCGAACTGAATTTTATGGTTGAAGTGCAAAACAGCATGATATTTAATAAATAAAAATAACACACAAAATGTTAAAAAATACCCCTTTGTAAGTAATTTAAAACCTGAAATATTTCAGATTTTCTTTTTTTTTTTAAATTAATATCTCTGATTTTTGCTTTTTTTGAGGGGGGAGGGAAATGGAAGTCTACCTTTTCCAAGGCCCAGAAAAGAATTGTAGAAAGTTTGGCGACGATAGCTATAGTAGTGACTGAGTTAATCGCGAACAAACACACGCACACAGACATTCTTCTTTATACGTTGTAAGGTTTTAGTTTAAACCAACAAAGTTTTATTTTAATTTCCCCTTTCCTATGTGTTCTCATTTCAGCTTCCCGTTAGAAGAAGCGCGCGTTTCAGCTTTATGCTTTTTAGAAGTGGAGCCAAATTTCTATTTAAACGGTAGGTAGGAACCTCTCAGGGTGAGAGAGCTTTTAGTGTCAGACCACTGCTACTCTGTTCGACGTTCGCCTGACTAGCTAGTAATAAAATTCTAAGCCTTAATGCTGTTACGCTATTATTTTGAAGTAAATCCTAAGTGCGTTAGTATTAGTTAAATGTTGCTACGCACCCTTTAGCATAGAGGCCAACCTCGCGTTCATAGCTCTGTGAGCAACGACGATTTAATTTCTACTTAATTTTAGTTTAAATTATTTGATTGTTCAGTTTGGACCCAAGTGCGGTCATTATTTTCGTATCCCTCCAGAGTTAGAAGTGGCTGTATATACACTCACGTTTGTGAAAATTGCAACACCAAGAAGGAATCGTCATAATTGAATGCAATTTAATACACAGTTGAGTGGTAGCGGTACAAGTAAATGATTAAATGTTCAAAGCAAACAAACAAGAACAAGAGATCAGAATCAGTATTTTGTGTGGCCACCACGCGCCGCAATAAGTGCTGCTACACGACGTGGCATGGAGTCAAACAAAGTTTGAATGTCTGACTGAGGAAGAGCATTCCATATCGTTTGTACGCGTACCCAAAGTTCGTCTGCAGACGCAACAGGACGAGGATCACGAGCAAGACGCCGACCAATGACATCCCACACATGTTCAATTGGCGACATATCCGGGGAACACGCAGGCCAAGGAAGAAGCTGTACCTGCTGCGCTGCAAAGAAGGATTTAACAATCCGAGCAGTATGAGGGCGGGCATTGTCCTGTTGAAATACAGCGCCTGGCAAGCTTTGAAGGAAGGGAACAGCTTCGGGCTGTAGAACTTCACGGATATACCGGTTGCTGTTCAGATTGCCCACAATTCGTAGCAATTGAGATCGTCTATGATATGCTATGGCGCCCCAGACCATAACTCCGGGTGTTCGTCCACTGTGGCGTTCGATAATGCACTCCGGAAGGTGGCGTTCACCGGCATAGCGTCTGACACGAATGCGGCCATCATGGTACCACAAATTAAAGCGGGATTCGTCAGAAAACACGACATGCTGCCAATCAGCACGCCAGTCTCTATGCTGATTGGCCCATTGTAGCCGCAGGCGGCGATGGTCGTGCGTTAGGGGGATCCTGTATAAAGGAGTCCGTGCGCGCAGTCCACACTGCAGCAGACGTCTACGAATTGATGAAGCACACAATGAAACACCTGTAGCTATTGACCACAGTGCTGCCAATTGTCTAGAGGAAGCTGTACGGTCCGTCCGCGCCATGCGGACCAGGTGTCTATCATCGCGAGCTGACGTCACATTTCGGGGTCCACTCCCGGATTTCCGAGTTGTCCGACACTCGTCCGTCCACTGCTTCCAAACGCGCATCACTGTGCTGCTGTTACGCTGCACACGAGAGGCTACTGCACGATACGACAATCCAGCTTCACGAAGGCCGATGATTCTCCCTCGTTCAAACTCTGTAAGTTGTTCAAATCTCGCTCTCTTTCGTCGACGAGGCATAAGTACAGATTGAGTTAACGTTTACCACTAGCAGATAACCACCGATAACCATACACGCCTCGCTACAGCCGTCTATTTATTCGGATCCATCAGCCGTTCAGAGGGCGCTGCTCAGCATACGCATGCGCTACGGATTTGCAATTCTAATCATTTGCATATCACGCGCTACTTTGCATTTCCTGAAAATTTCAGCTCACTCGCGTAAGTCCTTCATGGTGTTGCAATTTTCACAAACATGAGTGTAATTGTGGTTTATAAAAGAGAATTTTAAATCCTTCTTAAGTGCAGTTCTTCCACCACTTAACCACAGTTTTCTACCACCGAACATAGCTGCATTGAGCTCTCTGTTCAAGATCAGGATTTAAAGTATTTTACGAATATGTTTGCCAAGAGTATGCACCGAACTCTCAGTGACAACATATGGATAATAAGTTTTTGAATCGTATAAAATAAGTAAGCATTAAGTTTAATGAATCTTTTAAGGAGTTCTATGCAAAAAAATTGAAATTCCCTGAATTTTTATCTTTTTAGTTACTAATCAGTATTCTTGAGAAGCATTATAGTTATTTCTGGAAGAGATCGTTTATCTACTTATTTCTGAGGGCATCGAGTAATTATATGCTTCTATTATATGCTTATAACACCAGATACACTGCAATTACGCACGCAAAGCCTTCGGGAATCTGGTGTACGTGCAAGAATTCGAAAAATATACAATCATAAAGCAATCTTCTTTGGGTATTTATGTTGCAGTTTAATGTGTCGTACGGAATGCTCGTTTAAAATAAATTTCCGGTGAATTTTTTCCTCAGGCCTTTTAACCTACAGTTAGAGTTTCGGAAAATGTATTTTTAACATTATTATTCTCCTCCTTCAAAAATAAAATGAGATGTTTTTCCTTAGTCAAGAGGAAGTACGTGGTCAAATTACTGAAATAATAAAAGCTTGCAACAAAAATACTTTTTCCACTCTTTAAAACCTAATTTCGTAAATAAACTGTTTGATAGTTCTTTAAAAGTATAATGAATGTTTACTGAAACTATTAAGCTCTAACTAAATACATTAAAAAGGTCACATTTCAAAGTGCACTATATTTTTTTTAATTTGTTTCGATAAATTTGAAGGTTAATGTGGTTGTTATGAAGTAATATACCAATAAATTCTTAACATAATTGTACAGTTATTTTCTTGCAGTAAAAAAGGAATAAACATTTACTGTAGTGAAATTTTATATTTATTACGTAGTTCTTAAATAACTGTACCTAAATGCAATACATAAATTGTGCTACTCCAGAGGCCCACTAGCGGCGGAGCGTAAAGTCGCTGAGCACTGGTAGTTCTTTCCGAGGTGCGAATCTTGTGAACGGTCTGGCTGTATGGGAGCTTTCGTGGTTTTCCCCATATGTGACGTGTATACGACCCAGTTTTTCTTGGCAAGTCCTCCACGGAGGCAATCCTCCCCTTAGGCAGATAGCCCTCAAAGCTCTGCCGTAATCCGTAATCACATAAACCAAACAAATATACTACTTGAAACTATGGAAGATTATTATGTAATTAAAAATTAGAAATTTTTGTTAGGATTACAAATTTATTGGTATATTAAGTGTTAAAAGTATGCTGATGTGTAAGGTCGATGTTTTAAAATTTGCGCTTTAATCAGTTCATGTCAAATAGGTTTATATCAAAGTACTTTTACATAGTTCAGTAAATTAATATATTCATCGGTTCTAAGTTCTACCAATATCGTGATGTCCCTCTACGACAGATCGGTAAAATCAGTGACTACAGGTAATTCAACCGGGCTCAAATTCAGACTAACGAGCTGGCTGGTTTGGAGCTTTCGTGGTTTTCCCCATGTGTAATAGTAATACCATCCAGTTTCCTTTAAAAAATCCTAAGACATTTTGTTTCTAAAGCAATAATGCAAAACATTCCCTTCAGTCCAACAATATCGTAACAAATTTCAATCCAAAATGAATAATAAAAGAACAGGTATGTTTAAAAACATTAGTAAATATTGATTTTTTAAAATTTTGCTTTAATTTATAACTTGATGTAAGACGTTGCAGAAATAAATACATCGTGGTACTCTTCTTTTACCGGGTCCATATTTAGAAATGCATTCAAAAATTTGGATGTATGTATGTAAAGATGTACACTCTTAGACAAAAAAAAAAAGACGCACCAAGAAGGAGTTATCCGAATGGAACGAAACTCGGTAGAAGTGATGTACATGTACAGAAAAACAAATGATTATAGTTTGAGAAAAATTGGATGATTTATTGAAGCTTCACAAAGGGAAAACGTCAGTCCCGCGTTTGTCCACCTCTGGCCCTTATGCAAGCAGTTATTCAGCTTGGCAGCGATTGGTAGAGGTTGCGGATGTCCTTCTGAGGGATATCGTGCCAAATTCTGTCCAACTGGCGCGTTAGATCGTCAACATCCCGAGCTGCTTGGAGGGTCCTGCCCATAATGCTCCAAACGTGCTCAATGGGAGAGAGATCCGGCGACCTTGCTGGCCAAGGTAATCTTCGGCACACACTAAGGCAAGCAGTAGAATCATATGCGGTGTGGGGGCGGGCATTATCTTGCCGAAACGTAAGCCCAGTGTGGCGTGACATGAATGGCAACACAACGGGCCTTAGAACTTCGTCGACGTACCGCTGTGCTGTAAGGTTGTGACGCATGACAACCAAAGGGGTTCTGCTATGAAATGAAATGGTACCCCAGACCATCACTCCTGGTTCTCGGCCTGTCTGCCGGAAGTCAGTCAGGTTGGTATCACACCGCTGTCCAGGACGTCTCCAAACTCGCCTTCCCTGGTCATCGGGGCTCAGTTCAAAGTGGGACTCATCACTGAACAGTATTCTACTCCAGTCAGTGATATTCCACTGCGAATGAGGCCGACACCACTGCAAACGGGCTTTACGTTGTACAGAGGTCAATATGGTAGTCGGCGCAAGGCACGCCGTGACCTCAGCCCCCTTTCTACGAGCCGTCTATGAATGGTCCTTGCGCTCACTGAAGCACTAGTTGCACGTACAATCGATGATAATGATGCATCTGGGGCTGTGAGTGTCGCTCTGACGATTGCTCGATCTTCACGTTCTGTCGTTTCTCTAGGCCTACCGCTTCCTTCTGGACGCTGTGTGCGGCCATGGTTCACCCATTCCTGCCAACATCGTCTAATAGTGGCATCGCATGGGGAAGACCATGATAACGCCCATTCATCCAGCCCGTTCACCGGGATTCGAATCACAGCAGAACTTAACAGTGTTCAGCGGCTTTACTACTCGGCCCCAAGGATTTTAGGAAATTCGTTCAAAGAAACCGGAATAGTGTTTACATATTGTAGATTTATTTACATATTATATGAAGGTGACATCAATAACATGCCGTCCAGACGGTGTAGAGATTATTAGGGTAGCCTACTGCTGTACCGAAGGTCTCGAGTTCGAATCCCGGAGCAGGCATGGATGTTTGTAAATATGTAGTGTCTTTCCGGCATGTGGGCAATCTAAATATATGGCGAGCCGAAAGCCCTCTCTTGTGGATTGGTGGTAGGGAAGAGGGTTGGGAGACCCTCAAATCCCCCCTCCCGGTGCTCTCCCTCTTAGGTCATGCTGTGAAGCTGTTAAAATAGCTTGAGGGTCAGCAGTCCTCTTCTGCAGTTTAACGGTGCTCTCCCTCAAAACTGCGGAAGAAATAGAACCTCCTTGAGGGTATGGCAACCATTCTTCCATGAAATTCATAGACAACAAAACAACAAGAACATGGATAACATTTCGTCAAGAACTCCATGTACAACTTTGATATGATGGATAGTACCTTAGTGTGTCAGGACTTAGTGTTCTGTGCATACTTTTGGCGAACATTGTCGTAACCGTTTCAAAGTCCTGATCTCGAACAGGGAGCTGAATGCAGCTATGTTTTTGTCAGTGGTAGAATAACTGCACACAAGAGGGGTTTAAAACTACCCTTTTATTAAACTACTATTTACAGCCACTTCCCAACTCGGAAGGGATAACAGAAAATAATGACCGCACTCGGGTCTAAACTGAACAATCAAATAATTTAAAATAAAATGAGTAGAAATTAAGTAGTCGTTGCTCTTAGAGCTTTAAACGCGAGGTTGGCCTCTATTCTAAACTATCAATGGTGCTTAGCAAGATTTGGCTAATACTAACGCACTTAGATTACTTCAATAAGTATTAAAATAACAGCGCTAAGGCTTAGAACTTAAATACTAGCTAGTCAGGTGGACGTCGAACAGAGCCGAAGCGATCTGAGACTAAAACGTCTCTCACACCGAGAAGTTCCTTGTTAACCTTTAAATACAAAGCATGGCTCCACTTCAAATTAGCATTAAGCTGAAACGCGCTCTCATTCTAACGGGAAGTTTAAATAAGAGTTCACAGTAAAGAAAAATTAACATAAAACTTTGTTAGTTTAAACTAAAACCTTACAAGTAGATTGAAACAATTTCTTTGATATGAATGCATTACCCAAATAGAAAAAGAAGAGAGGACAAGCATACGGCGTATCAAACTCATCATGCTGCCAATCGAAGTTGGCGTTAATATGTAAATATAGGAGTACTTTCGGTTGTTTTCTGTTATAAATGCAACCTGTGACCATATGTAATGTCAAAACGTATTTTTATTGAAATTCTAAAAAATTAAACAAAAGAGGTTTGGGGAATTATTTAAAAAAAATCTTTGCATTCTTCGCCTGCTGACATCAAATGACATCAAACAAGACTTGTTTCGTACATTACTAAAAATGCAAATATGAACAAATCTTAAGAATATATACACTCGTATCACACGTAATACCAATATTTATTTCGTATGTTTATAAAATGGTGAATAAGAAATACTGCACGCAAGTATTTTATTACTTTTATTGCGAATGCATAAAAGATAAAAAAGGTTTTAAATATGTTTTGCTTTCTATACTTTAGGTAAAGTATGTTTCTCACGTACGGGATACATCAAGTATTTATTTATAAATATTATAATTAAAAAATCAGCATTGTTTTTGGAAGTCTAGACGCATCAATGGCATTCAAGTCATGTGGTGTACAATCATAAAACCAGCTTCTGTTCTTATGCAAGCCCGAAGAAGCTTTACACTTCCCATAATGACCAAATGGGTTATAGATGCAATTTGGGAATTTATACCTTGTTATATTTCCTCATTCTATAATATTGTTACGAAATGTCCACGCGCGGTAAGATAGCTTAGCCGCAAAGCAGGTTTAGGGTTGCCATAAAATGGCGAGTGAAAGCAGGGTTGCCATATTTGGCTAGAAATCGCCCAACTGGTGACAAAATTGGCAATATGCTGTAGATGCATGGAGAACCTTCTGGAACGAATTCTTACTGGTTTAGCCTAGAATGTTCTCGAACACAAGCCAAAAGCTATATAAACCCTGCTGGTAGTCGGAGAGTTAGTTAGCATCTCGTTTAGCGAGTTGATAGTCAGTGGGTGAGTGCCGAGCTTGTCGTCGACTGCATCGGGAGAGTTTCTTAGTGTATCGCAAGTTAGTGCATCGTCGAGATTTATCTTAGAGTTTGTTGAGCTCTGGGAACAACTGAACCGAGTCAGGAGCTGTACTCTAGCGTATCGTCGAGTGCATCGCGAGTTGTAGCGTGGAGAATCTCGAGAGTGCGTAGAGTTCCTAGAACGACCGAGCAGAGTCGGGAGTGTGCTCTGGTGCCTTGCCGTGAAGCTGTCTCCACCTTTATTGCCTGATAGCCTGAAGGCTGTGTCGCTGATTGTCTCAGCGTGTTTATAGTAGTTTTTCGACAACTGTAAGCGTGATTTTGGAGCTGTCTTAAAAAATATTGGTCATTAAAGTGCGTCTTGATACTTCATCACGTGACGTCGTTAATCACTCCAAATCCGCGAACCCTTAACGTACGTTCGAAGAAGAGAAAAACGTAGCAATATGTATACTAAGGCTGTTCTCGCATTTTTAGACGATTTTCATTGTATTCACAGAAATATTTCACCTAAAATGTTTTAGTTTTAAATGTTGCATTTGATGAACTTTATTCTTCACTATCTCTCCACATCGTAATTTTCAAGACAATAAAGCTTTCTTTAGCAGCGGAAGAAGTATTTTGTCCCATTCCTCTTGAACAGTTTTCTAAAGTCCAAGGAAGGTTGTAAGTAGACGTCTGGACAATTAGCTTTTTAAAAGTCCAAAAGCGTAAGTATCTCTGGATAATAAATCAACAGATTTAGCAATTATATAAGTGAAGGGTATGGCCTTTGATACACGTCTGTTGTTCCATTTTTTAACAGTGGGTTTTGAAGAGCGGCTACTTGCTTTGTCTTGATACAGTTCTATGGATGGATGGCATTATGTGTAAAGAGAATGTATTTCATATTTGAAAATTTTTATATAAAATACGTTCCTGATAATATGTGTAGCTGACCTTAACAGTTTTCTGCAGGCTCTTTAATTTTATTTGTCGTTGTATCAGAACCCAGCGACAACTATAAATCCCTTTCAAAACCTTTCTTTAGATTCTTTGAGCCATGTTCCAAGATCGTTTGCTTCTTTTTGATGATGATAAATATTGGGTTGGCAACTAAGTAACTGCGGATTTCACTCATAGATGGCTTCAGTTGAATTTTTAGGTTTGCATACGTAGTACAAATGTAAAACACATTTTGTTATTTGATAGTTGGCAATTCAGCTGTGAATCAGTAAAAAACGCTTTTTGATCGGTTGCCTAGTTTTCGTTTGGAGTTCGTTAAAAAGTGGAAAATCAAAAGGAACATTTTCGTCATATTTTGCTATTTTATTTCCGCAAAGGGAAAAACGCATCGCAAGCTCAAAAAAAGTTATGTGCTGTTTATGGTGACGAAGCCTTAAAAGAACGGTAGTGTCAAAATTGGTTTGCCAAATTTCGTTCTGGTGATTTTTCACTCAAAGATGAAAAACGCTCTGGTCATCCAGTTGGAGTTGATGACGACCTAATCAAACCAATAATCGATTCGGATCGTCACAGTTCAACACGTGAGATTGCAGAGAAACTTCTTGTATCACATACATGCATTGAAAATCACTTAAAACAACTTGGCTATGTTCAAAAACAACATGGGTTCCTCACGAACTGAAAGAAACGTATTTAACGAAACGCATTAACAGCTGCGATTTGCTAAACGTAATGAAAATGATCCATTTTTAAAACGACTGATAACTGGCGATGAAACATGGGTTGTTTACAACAATATCAAGCTGAAAAGATCGTGAAGCAGGCCAGGTGAACCAACTCAAACAGCATCAAAAGCTGATATTCATTAAAAAAAGGTTTTTGATATCAGTTTGGTGGGATTACAAAGGAATTGTCTACTTTGAACTATTACCACCCAACCGAACGATCCATTCTGATGTCTACATTGAACAACTAACGAAATTAAACAATACAGTTGAAGAAAAGCGGCCCGAATTGACAAATCGAAAAGGTGTATTCCATCATGACAATGCAAGGCCACACACATCTTTGGTCACTCGGCAAAAATTATTGGAGCTTATTTGGGATGTTTTGCCTCATCCACCATATAGTCCTGACCTTGCACCATCTGATTACTTTTTGTTTTGATCTTTAGAAAACTCCTTGAATGGTAAAAATTTCAATAATGATGATGATGTCAAATCGTACCGGATTGTTTTTTGCTAATAAAAACCGGAAGTTTTATGAACGTGGGATTATGATGCTGCCTGAAAGATGGCAAAAGGTCATTGATCAAAATGGGCGATACATTACAGAATAAAGTTATTTAGTTCCATGAAAAAATTGTCTTTGATTTTCTAAAAAAAATCCGCAATTACTTAGTTGCCCTTTGAAAAACTTTCTTTAGATTCTTTGAGCCATGTTCCAAGATCTTTTGCTTCTTTTTGATGATGATAAATGGATCACTTTTTATTGCGGTGTTTTAAATATACCTAAGATTCATCTATTGTAACAGCATTTTTCCACATTTTTGTCTAATTAATTGTTTTTCATAGAGAATTAAGCTTTCGGAGATATGCCGTGGAGAAAGACAATGCGCAGTATGTTTTTCACCCTTTTAAGATTCAAATCCGTATTAATTAAATTGTTTGCAGTTGACACTGAGCATTTTAATGATCGTGCAACTATCCTTTTTTGACTTCGAAAATTTTCTGTTAGCATTCGAAACATTCCATTTATTCCTCGGTTGTGTATTTTGAACAATTTTTCTTCTTGAAGCCAAACATTGATGAGTTTTTCCTTTCTTATTGACAATATTGTCTATCGTCGCTTTAGATACCGAAAAATCATGGCTTTCACAGCATTTCTGGATAACAAAATGAGAATAACTTTCTTCGGAAAGAGCACAAACATAACCTTTTGTTCATTGCTTCTTTAAGAGCGCTATTTTACGTGAAAACAAAATTGCCAAATAGCAGAGTATAATTTACACCTTCAAAAACATAATTGCAGCTAAAATAATTCCTAAGCAGACGATTTTTTATGGAAAAGCAATGTCAGGCAAGCTAAAAATGTGTGAAGATCTTCTGCATTTTTCTCTCATATTCATTGCTTGGGGTTCTTTGTGATATATGAAAGCCTTGCCTTATTTGTATGCTGCAACTTCCATTTACATTTTGAAACTTATTATCTGCAGGTACAACTTTGTTTGCCTTTTTCACGATAGCTGTTTCTACTTCACGTGAAAGACTTTCTCTGTAGAAAGCTGTATGTAATGCAAAATATGTTATGTTGGTAGCAACTTGTATTAGCATCATTGTCAAAAGTTTTATGCTGTTTTTATTCTAGAAATGTTACACCTTCATGTGATATTTTTATTCTTGGCTACTTCGGGATGTTTGTGAAAGAAGTAGAAAAGAAAAATTAACGTTCATTCACAAGTGCCACACCGTTTGCGGATTTTATTCACATTGCAAGAATTTCGGTCATAGTTACAGGTGTCTTTCTGCAGAGACCATTGTTTTCTGGTTTGGCTCAAATAAGGCGCACTGCGCGGGAAAAATTTAATTTTCTATATAAAATAGTGAATCCAAATTCGTTGTTGTATATACTTCTTTCATTATTATTAGAAGCTTAAAATATTAAATTGCGATGTATGCTAGCAGTTTACTAATGCAATCAACTGGCAGCCAGTTCAGGAGATATTTTAAATTTTAACATTTTGATAAAAGTTTACAATTGGGTGCCCCTTGTTTTTTGGCGATTCTGTTTTGACGCCAAGATCGGCGCCAATAAGACACAATTTCAAGATGTGAAACACTTGAAACCAAAACAAGAAGTCAAAGAATTTCACAAACTCCGTCTCCATGTACACATCGACCTGTTTTCACTTAAAAAAACATCAGAGAATTGCACAAACTTTAGTCACTGCACATTGCCTTGACTTTGTCCATGTGCACATCGATTTATTTTCAATTAAATAAATCAAGAAGCTAAAACCATGTTAAAACTCTCATGGTAACCAGAAATGGGATTTCATCGCCAAAACGGAACAAAATGTTTCGCCAATTCGAAAGGGCACCCAATTCTACACTAGAGCCAACATTTTAAACAGGCATTTACATTTTCTGTGTCTTTAATTATAAATTGCTTTAATTTCGGTCTATGAGGTTATTCTTTTGGGATGAACAGGGGAATAATCAGCAAATCAGATAAAAGCAATAAATCAGAATAATACTAGTTTAAATGACGTAAAGTGAGATCTTTAAAATTATCGAACCACAATGAAACAACAGGAAAGTAACTTTTATGTTAGTTACAGATAAACCTTTACCTTAATTTTTAGTAAAGAATACTAAAACTAAACTTGGCGGCACAAACAGCCCATAGACAGCCATGGCCGGCGGTGCCCCAGTCCTCCTAGCCAGCATACGCTGGCCATATGACATAGCAGGACCGGCCCGTTTCACAACAAACGGTCACCCAGCAACCCGGCTATATCCCAGCAAAACTAACACTAAACCCAAGAGAAAATTTAAACTAGCAATTAAAAACACCGAAAGACCAAATCCGGGCACCGAGCAACCAAACGCTCGTACCCTGGTATCTGCAGTGCCCTGGTATCTGCTGTCTAGAACCTGGACTCCGGGGTGCTTGTGCATCTTTGCCTGGACAAGGGATCGGCATGTCGTAGCCCCAGTGTTTAGTCCCCAAGCGAACTTGGTACTCATTTTGTCGACCCCCCTCGGGTGAAACATGGAGGTGCGAAGTAAGAAGTTTTTTCTTACCTCCATGGGATGAAAGGCTGAATCAACCTTGCCCCGCCCGAGGATCGAACCTCGGACCTGTGGAGGGGCTGTTGCTGCGCCAACGCGCTAGCCAAAGTAAACAATGCAATCAGACTAAAATACTTTAGTCTGCCAATACCTGATTGCCTAATACTCCGTATGTCTTGTGAAATAAATCTTGAAAAGAAGGTTAAACTATAAACATACGCTAATTCAGCATACGAATTCAAATGAATGTTTAAATGTGTATATAACCATCAAATCTGAAACTGTGTTGTAACCGGAACATGTGATTTCATTTAGATAACTATCCCATCCGAAACAACATAATTCCTAGGCTAAAATTTTGGAAATTACTTAAGCAAAGAAATCCCTCATTTTATTCCATTTACTTAATTTGGCATTTTAAATGAGAGCAAAATTTATAAAATTTGGTGTAGTATGATAGCTAAATGTAAAGGTAGTTTTTCCCTCTTTTCCGCATGCCTTCATGTTGTAATTGGAAGTATACTCGAAGCGCATTCGGAACATCCGGAGGTAGAATGTCAGCGAGGGCACTGCACATATTTCGTGTCTCCAGCATCAATAAAACCTAATGACTCTACAAATGGAGCTCGAACTAAAACGTAATGGAAGATATAATAGTCAACCCCACGATTTGAAGACTGTGTCCCCTAATCCCCAGTCGCGCTATAAAAGAGGGAATATATAAGGTATTTTCTCCTTCCTTTTTACAAACACTCTGGTGTAATTAGAAGCATACTGGACGCGTATTGGAGATGTCTAGGATTCGAATGGATTCGAATCTCGGTGAGAGAATTATACATTTTTCACATCTCCTGCTTCAAATAAACATAATGAATCTACGGATGTTATAACAAATTTTTAATTTTTTACGTTATTTTTATAACCGGAATTTTGGTATACATTTATACTATTTTAAGAAGGAGTTGGGCAATATTGAGGATATAAAACTGTGAGTAAGTTATTGCAGATTAGACTTATTAAACCAAGATAAATCACAATAACTTTGAATTTCAATGTAATATATTTCAAAAGAAATCCGTTATAGTTGAGAAATAACAAGGAAAATTTGGCGGTTGTTTATCTTAACATCATTAGTTAGATGTATAAGTATTGTTACGCATTTTGTATTTATTTAGCTATTTTTAGTAGAATTGTAATTAAATTGTTTCATTTCCCCGTGCATTGCAACGCTCGACGACTTTTAAGAGAAAGCTACGCCGAAAATGTAAAAATACAGGAGCACTCGAATTTAATAAATAGATATCTTTAAATGGAAAATTAGATAATTGTTTTTGCTATCCAGAAAAATCAAGAAACTACCAGAATGGTCGCGTGAATGATTAAAAAGCTTATAAAAGCTGGAAGAAAACATCTCAATTCAGTTGTTCTTTAAGCGAGCTGCATTTGTTTACTTAGTGCTGTTATTGCTTGTAGCGAATTCGCGGTGAGTTCGGATTAGCTTTCTCTGTACTTTGAATTTGAGTTCAATACAACGATTTTACTAGTTTAGATATAACTACTGTGAGATATTGTACGAATATTTCTAAGGAATTTTCAGCATTTTGTTTTATTTCTTGGGATAAAAATAAATTTTATTGACTTGTGCATTCAATCCATTACGAACCCGTACGCACACAACAATATATAAATAATTAATATAATTTAGAACGAGAGCTCAGTTAAAAGAAAAATACTGATGGTCAGGTCGGTTTTGCTGTTTGGTGAATTCATGCGATCACCTACAGGCGTCGAATTATAGAGAAGCTTTCCATACTTAAAACCAAGGAAGAAATGAATCGTTAAATCTTTTCGATACTTAAAACCGGTACTTACGTATTATTCCATTGACCGCAAGGTTATCATCAAGCAGCGCGATTTAGCGACACGTGTGACGTAATAACACACTCATAACGTCTGGCTTTCTTTTGATGTAGCCCCGAATAAACAACGGCAATGAAGTGTGAAAAGCTACGATTAGAGAATATCTATTCGGACAGGAACGTGGTTCAAAGGCTGTAGAAGCCAATTTGTTCCTGCACTCAGTTTCATTTATAACTGGTCGACAGCATGAACATCTGTTGAATGGGGAAAATAAAAAATAAAGAGCACAAAAATGCAATAGATTGCAGCTATA
>KK120349.1:98060-147076 GCA_000611955.2 Stegodyphus mimosarum
GTAAAATCAGATAGCCTAACAAAATGGCAGAAATATATAAAAATCTTTCTAAAAAGCCGGAAAACGAAGCAGGTCGAATACTTCTGCAGAGAGACTGAAGAATGTTTTATTGCATGAGTTGCTGAGGGAATTGCTTCTTGGAATTTCGTAGGCGCAGTTTTGGTGGTATCTGCAACAATTTTCATATATCGATGTAGCCAACGATATGATACCTAAGTGCCTTAAAAATCTACTTCATTAATGTTTAATTTACTAATAAATACTCTTTCAATAATATAAAAATATTTTCTATTAATAAGCCATTAATTTTCAAATGTGTGCCAAAGTCCGAAATAAGGTAGCCCATTTATATCACATCATGAACAGATGTGCAATGATAATAAATTTATACTACTCAATGTGCGCAATGTCGAAGCGGTGCATGATGCCGAATTTGTGCAATTCTCCGAAATTTTCCTGAGTGGAAACAAGTCGCTTTGTACTTAGGGAGGTAAGCATTTCGCTTAAAAATGTCAGAAAATATCACGAATACGACATCGCGCATAGGTTCGCCACTATGCCCGTTCAACATTATATGTATTACATTCATCATACATCTATTAGTTATTTTTTAATGGAGCTTTATAGATTGTTAGAACTGCCGCCATCTAGTTAGACTAACTCTAAGAACTAAAGTAAATTATCACTTCGTGTTTAAAATTTATGACAAAAACGTCAGAAAGGATGTAAAAGACCCTTTTATTTAACTCAGAGTTAACAGATGGCATTACTCGTGCTTTCAGTCGAGACAGCATTTGTGGCTTATATAAAAAATAATGAGTTTTAAATTAGGACTAAATTAAGTTAGGAAAAAGGTTACACAAACACTAAGCGCGCAAGTTGGCTTTGACCAACAGTAGGCGTGACAAACCCATTGGCGAGAATAACACAGCGCCGCAGAATACTGCCCTCAAGAAAATCAATTAACAATCGTGGCCTTTAATAGGTAGAAGACGCTCTGATTCTGTCCTCTAAAACCTTCCTTTTTAATACTATCTCCTTTCTTCCTCATGTGAATACACCCGAAATAGAAGTTTGCGAATGGAAAATGGAAAGCGAGAAAGACAACAAAGCAATTTAACTTAAAATAACTAGTTAGTGAAACTAAACAATCCTTATAATATTACTCAACTTCCTGTTGACAGTTACTCGCTAGAACTCTACAGTATAATAGCTAGGTTACAATTTCAGAAAACATTACGCTTAGCTACACACTAGCTGGCTGGAAAGAAAGCACAACTAACTTCCAGCACATACCAACGTCATAACGTCAGGCGTTCACTTTCTCTCGGAATAGAGGCTTTCTAGACAGTGCACCAGAAGGAAGGGGCTTTCAGCCCTGGCATGCTCAGGGGAGCCTTAACACGGTTATAAAGCCAACCTCTGGAGGTTATTCGAGGAGACGCCCCTCTCCGGTCAACCCAGAGGGACTTAAATGTTTCATATAACAGATAATAAACACACAAGCATAGGTGGAGGGCAGCGCAAACAAAAGTGGTGACATCGCTGTTCGCGATATATACCAGTGATCGTCTTGACTTGACGGTTACTCTTATCGGACGGCAACGCATGCACCGCAAAGAGAACATATAAGTCACAGAGAACATCGACCATCCATCACTGTTGACCAAGGGGAGCCCATCCTTCAAGGACAATCCTCGATATCTGACCATGTATCATCTCCACAACCAAGGGGTAGACAAGGTAATACCAGTACGGTCCTTGCTGAGCCTGAACCTACCACCGAATAATCGATGGTTCTAGTCACTGTGAACCCTAGAAGTAGAGGATGTACCCCAGAAGTCGAGGATCCCAACGTACTGGCTCTGGGATGGTGAGTCCCAGTCGATCACCTAGGGGTGGTCATCCGAACATAGTTAGCCCAGGCGAACCTGGTTACCAGGAGGAACGAACGTCGAATTAGAACAGCGAGAGGCTATAAATTGCGCTTCACTGCCCATTAGCTTTACCGACTTTCAGAAGGCCCAGATCAAACCCTGGGTCTCCTCCCATTAAACAGACGGTTCCAGAAATCCGATCCAACCTCTCCTCGAGAGAGCACAACTACCCGCTGCCATGCTTTCTAGACAAAAGAAGGGGCAGCGGGGCAAACACTTATTATTTCAATATTATAAAGGTACTTTTCTGTTAACTGAGCGCAGTCGTCAAATGTGGGCCAAAGCACGAAGTATGGTGGCCTATTATATTGTGTCATGAACAAAAGAAAAGAAAGGGAGAAGAAAGAACGAAAGGAAAGAAATTAATATATAAAACTAACTGTTCCTAACGTAAATCAAATGTCAGAATCTGAGACATTGCTTTCTTTTATGCCAGTGTCCTAAATCGATGAAAGAAGAAGCTAGAACAAATGGCATTCGAAGCAAACGAAAAGTATTTATAAATTTATGTTTGGCACAAAGTAAGTTAACAAAAACACAATGAATAGCGGAAGTTTTTATTG
Source organism: Stegodyphus mimosarum (assembly GCA_000611955.2). Classification (NCBI taxonomy): domain Eukaryota; kingdom Metazoa; phylum Arthropoda; class Arachnida; order Araneae; family Eresidae; genus Stegodyphus; species Stegodyphus mimosarum. The sequence goes on from KK120349.1 coordinate 100,561, forward strand.
CAATTAAACATTGATTAATAACACCGATTGTTTTTTAAATGAGTGTATAAAAATTTGTAACTCATTTTTGACTAGTCAGTTTTACTTCTGATTTACAAACTTCATATTTAAATCATTCTAAAAAGCTTAAAATTCTGTTTTAGAAAGAAAGAGTTTAGAAACATCAAAAATATCTGTTAAAGAATTCGTACATTTAATATATATTTTTTTTATTCCTCTCGCGCACACTTAGAATTTTTCAAGAATAATCGTGTTTTCCTCGAGCAAATATTTGTGACGGACAGGAATTAGATTTCAGTAATGGAATAAATAAAATAACTCTCAAATGTCACGGTTCTTTAAAATCCTAACTTAAATTCAATCTGCATCCGCTCTCTACCAAGTACGTGCCGACATTTAGAATTTCTATTCCGTTTAATAGCCGCTGAATTGCGGAGGAATAAAAATGACATTTAAATGTAAAGAAAATTTATTTCAACTCCGTTGTTTTCATTTTTGCTTTAAAATACGGGTTTGTTGAAGTATTTTTTCTTTTTGAATGTCAAAAATCCTTAATGCAGTATGTATGCACTTGATATTATCTTATCTTATGACATATATATTAAATCAGACCTTTTGTGGATTGTCTGATTGTGGTTAAGAGAAATAAAAGTGATGTTAGTTCAGCTTTCAGCTTCATTTCCATGTCTAACACTTCTTTGAATTCTTCGCATTAAGAACCCTCTAACTTCGTTTACGGTTGACGCGAACTAAGACCTCCTATTTTGACCCTTTCAACAAAAGTTGCTATCTGCGAATAAAAGCATTACTGCACATATGTTCAGACATGAACTGATTTTTCACTGAACATTGAATTCGTCATAACGTGATGAAAAAGTTTGCTATGATCTATAACGAATAGGAAATTGGAGGCGAAGGCATATTAAATCTTCATTTTTTATTTCCGCTTGTTGTGGCCACAATCAACTTGGCACATGAAATGTGCCTATTCCAAAATAGCTCACATTTTAGATTAATTTTCAGTAAGAAAGAAGAAAGTAGCAGACAGCAGTCCAACTAGGCCGAAGCGTAAAGAGCAAGTGCGTTACGTTCACGATGAAATCCCAATTCACACTGAGTTAGTTTTGGTTTACCATGCATTTTGATTGGATAGTTAATACTTCTGTAAAAATATTGTTGGTTACTTGACTTTTAGTTCCATTTACATCATCAGAATTATGTAAGTACCATATGACATGGATTAATATAGAAATGACGCAGTGCGTAGAGAGGTTATTATTTTTAGAATTGAGAAGGGAAATTTACGTTGTTAATTTAATCTTAGACATATTCTTTATTTTTCTTACATATATATATATATACTTTTCAATGATGGTTTTTTTTTATTTTTTATTGAATTTCCATTGCTTGGAGGTTTAATATGGAGAGTTTTCTTTTTATAATATATATATACATAATAATTGTACTTTTGTCGGAAAATGAAAACAATTCACGTTTAGTCATGGCCGAAAAAACTGTTGCGTAGATGTCTGTCTATCATGGTGTAATGGAGGATCGGATGGAATTTTAGAAACACGACCGGCTTGATAGTTAAACAGCATTTATTATTGAATCATGAATTTCTTAATGCAAACTGTAGAAGAATACTGTTTCTAAACGCGCCCCATAATTTTAAATATGCAATTAGATTTTAATTAACGGCGTATAGCTAGCAGAGGCTGAGCGACAAGCTGCAATCACGCAGTAGCTCAAAGGAAGACGAGAGGAAGTTTGATAGTTTCAGTTCGAGTTAGAGAAAAGTTTTTGTTTACAATCATTTGATTGGTCAGGAAGTACCTGCATTAAAACGTTACTTAATTTCGAATGATAACGAATTTGAGAGAAAGGATAAGTTTAGGGGAAGCACCAAATTTAGAATGTTAATTTTGAGTTCGCCAATTATTTTTTAAAATAGCTATCATATTTTGTTATATCTTACACATAAATTTATGTACTTTTCCGGCGGCCGATTGGAACCAAAATAACAGGTACACATCTACATGTTATAGCAGTCACACATATAAAATTTCAACGTTCTGAGGCTGCTCGTTTTTGAGTTATGCAGGATACATACAAAGGTACGTACATACGCACGTACATACGCCACGAAAAAAATCTTTTCTGAAAGCATTTTAAATCAGTTCTATAATTCATTTGGAGGGGAAGTCCTTTGTTCTGTCCTTACGTACAGATGTCAAGCAAAAGAATTGTTAAATTGCATTTCGGTAGCTGTCCAAATGGACATTTTTGTTGAAGTATGATATCCGAAATTTTTCGAGATTACAATACTTCTTTTTACTTCTTACAAGGAAATAAGAATCGCTTCAGCGTTTTTAATAATTGATAAATGTAAAGCCCATACACTTTTTAAAAGGAGTGTCGGAACCCCCTGTACCGACAATGTTAAATTGGCCATTTTCGATGCACCTTTTCTCAAACTCTACTGCAGATACACTCTTGAAATTTTTTGTGTAATTTAAGTACACCTATCTGATTTTACAGAAATGAGCTTTAGAAGCATTTTAAATTTTAGACTAATTTATAGAATATATTATTAAGCATAGTAACATTTAGCACTTTTCTCACGCAAAGAAATGTTTGAATTTTTTCCCTTAGTTATCACAAAAAGCTTATTTCAGTAAATATTAGGAAATATAATAAATAAGCCATAAACATTTTCGGCACCTGGGAGCAGTAGTTCCTGAGAAAAGGTACATCGAGTATAAAAAAACCACGTTTGGAGAAACACGCTTTTTTATGTAAAACCCCTCATTTATCGAAGCATTTGATGATAAAATAAGACTAGATATTTTACAGTTATAATTTTCAAAGAGATTAAAGTATGGTATTTTTAGGAAGCTAAAAGTGTAGAGAATTTGAAAATGCAAAAATCTCAAATCTCCCTTTTTTGAATATTTTTGGCTTCCAACACCCCTTTTAAATCATTATTTTGTTTCCCAAATCTTGATTTATTACTAGCATCATCTTTTATACTTTCACTCTATTTTATTATAATGGAAATGTAGTTTTGTAAACTGCATAAGGATTAAAATACATACTAACAGGTTAAATGCAAACTCACACATCTCGATGATATTGCCATATATGATGACAGTAAGCAAATAAGCAACGACAATCATTAAATTTAACTGGGATGTTCTAGAGAGCAGGCAATATTTCACGAGTGCATATTAAACCCATCCCAAGCATGAGCTATCAGCATTCAGTTCATCCATCATAAGTGATAGGTATTTTGGCGCCCTCGTTTGTCCGGATGGCCACTAGCCGTTTGTTGCTTCCGGCAAGCATTATTTACGTTGCCGTGTCCGTGGACGTCATCAGTGGAAGCTTTGCCTGGGATTAGAGTTTCGGCTGGTTTGTATTAAATGGACGCTCATCGATTTTTGAATTTCGGCTTAGAAGGGATTTCCTTCCATACATTACACAGTATCATAAATACATCAAATAAAACATAGTTTGAAAAATGAGCGATAAAATAAATAGTAGACAGCAAAATGTTGATAAATATTTTTGAAGTATCCGTGACAGCCATTTAGATAATCAATTATCACTTTAGTTACATCATTGTTGTGACTGAAATGCTAACATTTCACTTCTGAATATTGGATTATAATATAGAGAAAAGCATAGAAGTATAAAATTCAAAGAATCGATAGGCTTGTAGAGTCATTAAGTTATTTGGAAAGCCCTCGTCGGGACTGGAACCTCGGATCTCTCGAATACGCGCCGAGTGTGCTGATCATTGCACCACCAAGACATGCTAAAAAGGCGGGAGAAATACCATATATACTCCCCCTTTTAATGATCAGCTAGGGTTTACAGTACCGTGGAGAGTCTTCATCCACCACCTTTTTTAGTTTGGGCGCAAGTGGTAAAGATGTAAGGTTTTAGTTTAAACTAAAAAAGTCTTATGTTAATTTTTTCTTTCCTGTAAGTTGTTATTTCAACTTCCCGTTAGAATAGCGCGCGTTTCAGCTTTATGCTAATTTGAAGTGGAGCCAAGTTTGTATTTAAAGGTTAGCGAGGAACTTCTCGGTGTGAGGGAGCTTTTAGTCTCAGATCACTGCGGCTCTGTTAGGCGTCCACCTGACTAGCTAGTATTTAAATTCTAAGCCTTAGCGCTGTTACGCTATAACTTATTGAAATAATCTAAGTGCGTTAGTATTAGCTAAATCTTGCTACGCACCCTTGATCGTTTAGCATAGAGGCCAACCTCGCGTTTATAGCTCTGTGAGCAACGACTATTTAATTTCTACTTTAATTTAAATTATTCGATTCTTCAGTTTAGACCCAAGTGCGGTCATTATTTTCTGTTATCCCTCCCGAGTTGGGAAGTGGCTGTATATAATAGTGGTTTAATAAAAGAGGATTTTAAATCCTCCTTACGTGCAGTTATTCTACCACTTAACCACAGTAGTCTACCACAGAACATAGCTGCATTCAGCTCCCTGTTCAAGATCAGGACGTTAACTACTTCACGAATATGTTCGCCAAAAGTATGCACAGAACACTCAGTCCTGATAAAGACATTAGGATTTTCGTTGCTGAGAGACGTGAAAAATGAGCAATGTCCTCCCCAAGACTCGAAATTTAGACCTCTCGAATACGCACCGAGTGTGCTGACCATTACACAACGAAGGCATGCTAAGAAGGCGGGAGAAATACCATGTAGGCTTATTATTCAAATGCAGATGTTAAACAATTGGAAACAAAATATTCATATCTTGATTTATTCCTTTCGGAATGCCTGTAAATAGATGTACTTATACGTCTCTGAATGCAGTCAATATGGTCATTAATTGATTATTTCTGTGGACACTACTGTATCTTCTGCGCTTAATATGTGCCACTTAATCTCACTAAGTAGAGTGAAGATCACTATGCACCATTCTTCTAATTTGACGGTCAATCTGAAAAGGGAACCTGCTTTTGGGAACCTACTTTAGACATAACGGAATGGAGAATCATGGGAAAGAAGTTCATGCAGAATAGCCTGGTAGATTTTGGTTTAGTCTGTTTAATTATGAAAAAGCATTGTAGGACTGTCTGCCTAAGGAAAAGTATGCCTTCGTGGAGAACATTTTAAGGGAAATAAATCGTATACACCTTATAAATGTGGAAAACCACGAAAGCGCCCTGCAGCCAACCCGTTTGCCAGGATTCGAAACCTTTACCGAACTACCAGTATTCAACGACTTCACCACGCTGGTAGTCCCGAAACCTTGTAGATGAACATAAGTTCCTTCGGCAGACATTTCGAAACCTTTAAACTAAAATTCGAAGCGTTGGTACAAAATGGATATTGTCCGGTACCTCATCTACGCAATCCAATTATCTTTTAGTATTGCTACTGTCTGCCACAACCGTATCAATATTCCTTACCAACATGTAGCCGGACTTTCACAAAACCAGAGAAATTAAATGTATATTCGGTACCTCTTCTTCTCAGGGTTGTGAAGACATAAAGGGAATGCAATTTCCGATTGTGTTATATGCAGTCTATTTTAGTAATTTAAAGCATATTTTAACTTAAAGTGATTATTTACAGCAGTCGTCAGACTAGTTAATAGATTTCTAACTAGGTCAATAATAAATATATAATATAAAAAGGCATTAATACTCACATTTTTATCAATAGGCTATTGACGAGTATGAAACTGATGTCTTATGACGTCAATGACTTAGGCGTCTTATGGCTTATGACGTCTTGTATGCTTTTATCATAAACTGAGTTGGCGTTAGAAGACCGTTTAGAGAACAATTCCTACGTCTTCGAGTACGATAAAGTCAAAAGAAGGGTGTAAAGAACTCTTTATTATCTAAAATAAAGTTGCGCAGATGACACCAAATCGTGCTTACAAAAGCCAACACTTTCAGCTTAGCTCAAAAGGTAATTAATAACTTAAAATGAAATGAAGTTAAGTTTAGCCTAACGGCTTCACAGCTCGCTTAAGCTGGCTCTGACTCGAAAAGTCGGCGTAAACAAGCCTAATGAAAAGAATAGCTCAACGCCTCAGAAATCCAATCACTAAGAAACCAAAGATAGCAACGTGGTCTTCAAGGAGGCAGAACATGCTCCGATTTCATCTTCCATATCCTTCACTTAAATACTAACTTCTTTCTACCTCATTTGAATACACGCGTTCTTGACGACTTGCATTCAGGCAAGGAAGTGTGAGTTGAAAGCACGAGAGATGAGAAAATCGCTTAAACATGAAATAATTGTTAACAAAATTAAATTAATCACTACAGGTTATATTTCAAGTATTTGCAAATTAAATATAGGAACTGTTTTAATATTCTACGTCCGTATATTTTGGCAAATTGGACAGAATACTTTAACGACAGGCGTTTTTCAGAGTAATCTGTATATCGTGTGTTTATGCCGCTTCTAATATTACTTTGCAGACAGGCCTACCAGCGGTCGAGCGGTAAAGTCGTTGAATATTGATAGTTCGGTCCGAGGTTCGAACTCCGTCGCGAACGAGCTGGCTGCATGGGCGTTTTCGAGGTTCCTCTAAGTATAACGTGTATACGAGCCAATTTCCCTTGAAACGTCCTCCACGGAGGCATCCCTCGCCTTAGGAAGCTAGCTTTCGAGGCTTTTTCTTAATAACTTAAACCAAAACTAAACAATTTCATTGCAGACAGCTTCTCTAAGTTACTTTCTAGATTCGTTTTAATAAATTTTACTGCATACTCCTTCTTGAAATCTGTAATCTAATTGAATCTGCTTGTAAGTGCAGAGAAGAACGTATGTGTAAATCGCTGTATTTTGTTGAAAGTTACAACCCTGTGGTTAATTTGAATTCTTTTACTCATGAAGAAAATTAATGCTAACATTTTTTCTACTGATGAAAAGTCTGCAGTTTTAAACTTCGGAATTTGTTAAAGAGAGAAGCTAAATTAAATTATGTTCACGCAACGTCAAAATTTTCTGAATATTTCATTAACTTATGCGCTGTACGTGGATCGCATCTCAGCTATCTTCGACTACAAATCCTGAAAGCTGTCTTTTGTTAAATAATCTAATGAAAAGTTTGCTTTTTAAAATTTAGATAACTTTAATGGGTTGCTGTATTATATCAAAAATATGGCAAGTTCAATTTATTGAATACCGTGAAAGAAATTTCGTAGAACATTTAATAGATATTCTATAATTTGTAGCCTTTCTTACAAAAGGCTATAAATATACCAAACGAAAACGAAGGAAATCTGGTATATTGCAAATGTGTTTCTGAAACATAATACGTATCCTTTGTGTATTGTAAATGCAAGTATAGTGCATAAATGGTGCAAAAGGATTTCAGTTTGGGAAATAACTTGATTCTCATGATAATTATGAGTATAGAAATTAACTATCAGTGCAATACGAAATTTTTATTACAATATGTTTTGACAAAAGAAAACAGACAGATTTACATCTCGTTTTAGGAAGTAAATCAGCAAATCAAATTGCTTTCCTGTTTCAGACCGATTCATTAGAAGATTCCCAGAACGTACACAGTGAAAAAAAAGTGAGGGGGACAGTTTTGTATTTCCCGTTCTACTGGGCCGATTAACGAAAATCAGCTTGCATTTTTCATGTCTCGACAGCGCAACTTAGGATATATATTAGACTTATATACAGCATTGTTGTAATATAGGGATTTTGACACAAAATCGGACTTTTTCTGAAAGGACATGCCAAATTTTTTCCGCATTTCGATTCTACGACTCAAATTATGCCAGATTGTCAAGTTTCGAAAAATTCGCACGAGTAGTTTAAAAAAAAAATATTAGCTCTCAAAATTTTAGCTCTTTAGCGTTAATTAAATTTGGTATATATTTACTAATATCTCTTTTGTCGTTAAACTTTTCAGATTCTTCGTTTCTCATTTCGAAATTTAGGTTCATTCCAAATAAAATTCGCCCATTTTTTATGATTTATTTTTTAAAGTTGTATTTTTAAATAATTTTTATAAAGTTTTCAAAAAACAATTTTAATTATAACGTATAAACTTTTTACCGTCATCGTAAAGTAGATGTTTTTCTTAAGCATGCCTGCAAAAAAATTTAGAGTTTTTTTTTTCAAAATTTTCTAAGATATACATGAATTTACAACTGGCGAGTTTTGAAATTCGGCAAAGTTTATATAACCGATAATTAACGCCAAATGTGGTGTACACACGTTGTTAAAATTATTTGAAAGTATGAACGATGCCTTTTTTTCCGTTCGCCTGCAATGGAAAAAAAGAAAGGAAAATAGGTTGCTATATATTAAGAAATTCGCCAAGTGAATTATTCTTGGCACAAACTGCAAATAATACGCCAAGATAAATTTTAAAATCTCTCCGTAAATTTCGCACTAAATTTTATAAAATTTAATATTTAGGCATAATTTGAGCCGTAGAATCGAAATACGGGAAAAAATTTGGCATGTTGTTTCAGAAAAAGTCTGATTCTGTGTCAAAATACCTATTTTAAAACAATGCGATATAGAAATCTAATATAGACTGCTGGCCACCGTAAATGCAACACCCTTAAGGAAGCATACAAATAACATGAAATTTACAACATGCATTAGCGGAGGCGAGATATGCAAATGAATAGAATTTCAGCGCAGACGCACATCACGCGCGCCTGCCGCACCATCACAATTTTAGTCAGTTAAATGTGGGAAAAAATGGATCATAATTGATCAGAAATCAATAGCGTGAACAAACAAATACAGATTCTGCTTTATATATATAGATTTCGTAAAACTTACAAATTTTTGATTAGCAGACTCCACGATTTGAGAGCGAACAGTAGCAATACTTTTCGAAATAAAACACTTTTATCTCCAGCGCGCGACAGTGTTGCCACTCAGATAAATGCCTGCGAAATGAGAGTTTTTCGGAGTTTTTAATTAATATCTCGGCTGATTAAAGTCGTACGAAGAAGACGTCAGTCTAAAACATACCAGTATATCCTTACATAAATCTCAATCCCTTCGATACATTGTTAAAAGAATGAGCTGAAGCAAAATTATGTAGAACTCTGTTTCGCAAATAGTATGTATGTGCAGAGTTTTAATATGTTACTTTCGCGTTCCATATTCTTGCCAAACGCCCAGCTCCGGTGAGATATCTTACACGTAAAGCCGGTTTACGGTTGCCAGAAATTGGCAAGGAAATGCAGGGTTTCCAGATTTGGTGCTAAATCGCCAATTTGGCGACATGCTATAGACGAAGCGAAAACATTCTAGAACGAATTCTTACCGGTTTCCTCCAGAATATTCTCGAAGGCAAGTTAAAACTTATATATACCCAGCCTGTACGCGGAATAGGAGAGAATCTAAGAGCTACTGTTGAGTTGAGAGGTTAGCTTGAGAGCGATCGACCGACTCGCTAACTGTACTTTAGTGCTTTGCCGTGAAGCTATCTTCACCGTTGTAGCCTGAAAGCTGTGTTGCTGATTGTTTCAGCGTGTTTATCATAGTTTCTCGACGATTGTAAACGTCTCTTTAGAACTCTCTTGCGTAATACAGTCAAATACCAAAAATCCGCCGACCTGAAATCCGCCAACTCCTGAAATCCGCACTGCCTCTCAAAATATAAACATTGAATTTATAGGTTCCAGAAACCGCAGAATGGAGAATGAAATACCGAAGAAAAAATATTTATCCAATAATGACGTCATAATTACCGAACAATAATGATTCTGTATTAGTGGCAGAAAAACGATCTTAGGCCAGAAGAGGATTTTAGTATGGATGACGGGTTCAGATGAGCCAACACCGGCATATCAGATAACCGATGATGAAATCGTTAGCTCTGTTTTGAAGTCGCCACACTAAGAAAACGATTCCGACACCGACACGGATAATGAAGTTGATAGGAGTGAGAAAATATCTTTTAATGAGGGTTTGGAACATGGTGAAAAATACCTAATATATTTAGAACAACAGAGCTGTGTCACAGAGCAAGAGATTATGACCCTGTAGAATTTACAAAAAAAAAAACTTACTATGGAGTACCTAAAGTTTTAAAACAAACCTCTATCAGAAAAATGTTTGAAACAAGTTTAAAAAAAAAAATATGCTTTATTAATATCCCTTATTTTTACATGTCTTTATTGTATATGTTCTTAACACTTTAAAATACTCCTGTAATCACTGATATAAATGAATAATATAATGTATATATATTATAAATGAATAATATAATATATATATATATATATAATTTAAGGCATATAATAAAATAACGTATATTATTGTTCATAATAATTTAAGTAAATGTATCTAATATGCCTTATTTATTTTGTGCTTTTAGTCTGAATATTATGATTTGGCTTTTCTGTCCTGAAATCCGCAAAATCCTAGAATTCGCACAACCTCTAGCCCCAAGCATTGCGGATTTCTGGACTTCTACTGTATTTACGAATAAATTGTGCTTTGATTCTTCAAGTGTTGTCGTCAATCACTCCAAATCCACGAACCCGTAGAGCGCAACAGTATAATTTTAATTCATTGTATTAATTATACAAATTATTAATTAGTTAAAGAAAATCGCTACAAAAGGATAACAAAACATATACATTTGTTGATTTGTTCGTACACGATTTTTTATTATTATTAAACAAAGATGTTTAGTTGTTTTATGAAAAACAACAATCAACAATTATTTGTGATTCGAAATTTGCAGCAACTCTAAATGCTTTTTTTTAACTTTAGTTCTCATAAGTAATTCCTACTCTATTCACTCTGATCACAATTCAGTTTTCTAAATTCTGACAAACTAATTTTTGATATAGACTTTTTCTTCTAGTAAAGTGCCCACCAGCGGCCGAGCGGTAAAGACGCTGAACACTGGTAGTTCGGTCCGAGGTTCGAATCCCGCGAACGGGCTGGCTGCATGGGCGTTTTCGTGGTTTTCCCCATGTGTAACGTGTATACGAGCCAGTTTCCCTTAGAAAGTCCTCCACGAAGGCATCCCTCCCTTTAGGCAGATAGCCCTCGTGTGCTTTGCCATAATTCAATAACCTAACCTAACCTTCTAGTAAAGTAGTGTACACTGAGCAAAACGAAAAATGGAGCAGATCTATATCTCAAGTTCTATTCGAATTGCGTTTCTATGTCTCTAAAACGCGACTCATAGCATTGCTCTAACATACGTATTTTGACACAAAATAGGACTTTTTCTGAAATAACATAACCACTTTTTTTCCCTATTTCGATTCTACGACTCAAATTATGCATAGATATTAAATTTTGCAATTTTTGATGAGAAATTTATGCAGAAATTAAAAAATTTATCTTGGTGCATTTTTTCAGTTTGAGAAAAGAATAATTCACTTTGCAAACTTCTTAATATAGAGCAACCAATTTTTCTTTCATTTTTTCCCTATATAGGAGCGGAAAAAAGTCATCATTCATACTTTCAGATAATTTTAACCAAGTACGTAAACCTACTCTAAAGTAAGTAAACCACATTTTCGTAATTACTGCTTATAATAAATACGCCAAATTTCCAAACACGCCAAAGTGTAAATTCACGTATATCTTAGAAGATTTTGAATAAAAAAACTGCAATTTTTGGCAGGCATGGTTAGAAACGCATCTACTTTAAGATGACGGCAAAAATTTTATAGGTTACAATTCAAAATGTTATTCGAAAAATTCATAAAAATTATTTAAAAATACAAATTTAAAAATAAACCGCAAAAGGATTGGACAGTTTTATTGGGAATGAATCTAAATTTCGAAACGTGAAAGGAAAAATCAAATAAGTTTAAGAAAAGAGATATTAATAAATACATATCAAATTCAATTATCACGGAGAAGTTAAAATTTTGAGAGCTAATTTTTTAAAAACCCCTCGTGCGATTTTTGCAAAACTTGGCAGTTTGGCATAATTTAAAAAAAATTGGCATGTCAATTCAGAAAATGTCCGATTTTGTGTCAAAATACCTATATTAGAACCATGATATATATAAATCTAATACATATCCTAAGTCGCACTTTCCGGACATGAAAAACGCAAGTTTAATTTCCTGAATCGGCCAAGTAGAACGGGAGCTATATAACTCTCCTTCCCCCCCCTCCCGCAGTGTACACTTATGAGTGTATAAGTAATTTGAATTAACTTTTATATACTTTATTAATTAACTTTTGTATACGTTATCTTACCTGCGTAGGAGCTGAAATGGAAGCCTGTGGTGTACCTGTGGTATGCGTCGTCGTCGAAGGAGGCTTGAATACCATCAGAACCGTTTTAGAATACGTGACAGACAATCCGCCAGTTCCAGTCGTCATTTGCGACGGTAGCGGACGAGCGGCTGACTTACTGGCGTTTGCTCATCGATATATGCATGACTACGAGTAAGTACATTTCGGCTTTATCGGCCTCCTTCATGAGTAATTTACTTTCAATGAACCCCTAGATAGTTATAGGCAAATCGACAAATATATATAAAACAGGCACATCGACAACTTTGTATTCGGCGTAGATTTTGTAAAATCCCAATCGATTTCAAGGGCAAAACCGGTCCCCCTGCATCAGAAGCAAAAAATTCTGCAAAAACGAGAAAGCGAATGTCGATCATACTTATACATAAAATTTTTTGTTACTATTTCTGCGGACAGATGGCGCCATCGCCTCTTCCATTGGTCGCCTGTAGAGTTTAAATATGATCGACATTAGCTTTTTCGCTTTTGCAGAATTTTTTGCTCTTGATGTAGAGGGACCCGTTTTGCCCTTGAAATCGATTGGGATTTTACAAAATCTACGCCGAATACAAGGTTGTTTGATTTACCTGTTTTATTTTCCACGTCAGCGTGTTTCTCTTGCGTCTAGTTATAACTATGTTAAAAAAATGCATGTTTAGATGAGTTGGTAACTTTTATTAATGTCTGCATAATTAACTATCAGTAATATTTTAAGAACAGATCAATAAGATAAATGTATAAAATCATTTCTATGCTGAAAAACAGGATTTTAGCCCAAAAGGGCGTTAACTCAGAAACGTTATTTAGTTTCGAAACGGCATTTTGCTTCGGTTCACTATAAACGTCCATTTCCACTTTTCAATTTGTTACCACCAAATATTATAACCTTGTGATCACATTTAAAAAAATTAAATAATGAACAAATTGAATCAATGTATGTATGTTTCTCGCAATGTGAAAAAACAACGGTACCTAGGCCATCGAATTTGGAATAACGTAGATCTTCACCCGAATATCGGCACCTGGAATCCCGAATTTGGAATTTGTTTTACTGTCTATTTCATATTTTGTAAAACTTTGTGTCTGTAAATCAAACAACTAATAAAAAAATTAAGTCAGATCTTACTTAGGTCACCAAAGAAAAATTTAAAAAATACAAAAAAAATTTTTTAATTTTTAATATGTGAAACAACTGTATTAACATCAAGTGTCATCCACTACAAGTTTAAGAAAATGTATTTGAACTTGAGTGGATGAATGAAAAGTATTTTATTAACGATTGAAAATTTTAACAAGATATAGGGAGAGTGTGAATTTTAAAAACGCTCCTTTGGGAGTAATATACACTCAGTTCCCAAAGTTAAGCACGAACATGTAAAATGCAAAAAAGTCAACAAATACTGCTTGACACAAACCACACAGATTGACACAAAATTCGGCAGGAAAATAGCATATGTATTTATGCATAAAACAAAATCAATAAGAAATGAAAACAATATTATATTTTTGTAAGTTATCAGATAACGACATACTGGAAACTTAAACAAAATTATGTATAAAGTGAAAATAAACAGCATGAAATGAAAAAAAAGGACATTAATAGGGTATGTGATCCCCCCCTCATCTGTATACAAAGTTTACACCTGGTGACCATGCTTTCAATTAGGTGGTCAACCACCGCAGGATTAAGCAACAGCCATTCTTCTTGTAGAGCAGTTTCCAGCTCAATAAGAGTGGCTGGAGGTGGGAAACGTGAAAATACAGCACGGCCGAGAGCATCCCAAAGATTTTCAATGGGATTAAGGTCGGGCGAATATGCTGGCCACGCCATACGCGCAATCCTTTCACTCTCTAGCTAGTCAAGACGATGTCAGCTCTATGGGGATGTGCGTTATCGTCCATTAAAACAAAAGTAGGGCCAACTACTGCAGCGTACAATCTCACAATGGGTTCTAGGACTTCATCTCGATACCGGGCAGCAGCAAAGAACCCCGTTTAAAGATGTGCAGGTCGGTGCGGTATCCTAATGAAATCCCTGCCCACAACATAATGCTTCCGCCTCGGAATGCGTGATGTTCTGTGGTGTTTTGCGACTGTTTGCGTGTTCGTGGTTCACGCCATATCGTTATACGCTTGCCATCTGGCTCCAGAGCAAATCGTGACACATCAGTAAACATGACATTGCCCCAGTCAGACACATTCCAATTGACATGTTCCCGACACAACTGTAATCGTGCCTCTCTTGATCGGACGGATAGAGGAACACAAACTCGAGGTACCCGGGCGTACATTTCACTCATATGTAATCTTCGGCGTACAGTAGCTGCGGATATCGCCTTACCGATGGACGCTGTAACCATAGATGTCACATGTGCGGATGTCGCTCTGCGATTCCTCTTAGCTACAATAGCAATATATCGATCTTCCGCGGGGTTGAAATTACAGAATGATGAAGCCGGGGAAAAGAGCAACATTTGCGATCGACTCTCCTGCTTCAATGAGCCCCACAGCACGCCAGCGCTCAGAATCTTCCATTCGTCTTCTGGAATTCATAGAAACACCTATGTCTTGAAAACAAATTGTACGAAAGTTTTAAACACCTTCTATCAGCACTTACAAGCAACTTCTGTAACCCTTCATAAAGCTGGCTTCTTATAAGACTGCCTTTTTTGCATATTTCTTGACATGAAAGCGCGATTGGCTTTTACCTAACACATTTGCATACTTCCATCTACCTCTGCAGCGAATTGCATCCTCTTCAATTCTGAGTGGCTTCCGGAAATTAGCATTTTCCTCTCCGTGCTGAACTTTTGGAAGTGAGTGTATTATAATTATGTGAAAAGTTTCAGATTTTTTTTTATTTATAAAATATACTTATTTCTAAATTTATCTTTCCTATCACTCCTCACAAACCGTGTCCATTATAGCCGCGTGGATGAGCCAGAAGAACTCTTTATTTTGTGTGGGTTTCGGTTATGATTTATAATTGATTACTATTGTGCAGTAAATTCTGTAGCAGTTGTCTGAATGTCTGAGAGTAGAGATCTCTGTTTTGTGGTATTCTTGCAAAGGTATGATATTAACGACTGTATACCTAAAACGACAGTGAAAAGTAATTTTATTTGTTCTACCAAATTCTTACTCTAACCAAATTTCCATCAACTATCACTTTTCTCAGCTCTTATTTATGTTTTTGTTGTTGCTAATGCTCGGATCCAGCTTCTGCTAGACGATATCCACGAGTTTTTTTCACCTTCAAAAAGTCATATACCAGCATAGGAAGATTAATAGATCGCCGTAGGACAAACCCAGGCACATAAGAATATATGCCGGAGAAGCGTGCTTATTATTAAATTTTCGACAAATCGAGTGGGTTTTTTGACCACCCTGGAATACAAGGCGTCTTAAATGGTCACTACGAAATCGTGAGAGTACCGTCAGGATGCATCTGTCACAGTTCATAACGAGGGATCCACCAGGGGATAGAACACGATACCAAATATGTGCCGGGGGCACAATCCAAATCATTTTATGAGGCAGGGCGTACCTCAGGGTTCAATGTTAAACCCTACTCTTTTCTCCCTATATTTGGCTGTCTTCGAAAAGATAATAACGGAGAGATGTGAGGTCGGTATATAAGCAGATGATTTTGCCCTCTAGAACTCTGGCGTGAATAAAATTGAGTCTGATGTTAATTTGACCCTAACCCACGTGTGAAGCTTTTCCAGAGATATTAAGCTGATTTTTAATCCATCTGAATCTATTGTCAGATTTTTTACTGCTAATAAGCGGTTGTATAATAATCAACCAAAAATTTTTACGGCTGATATGCCTCTCAAATTTGAAAGGCATCCTAAATATCTTGTTTTTACTCTAGACCATGAATTTACCAGCACCAAGCATGTGGAGGCATTAATGCTGAAGAGTGGGAAACGCTGGTGTTTATGGTACGTTTTAGCTCAGTGAGGACTATGAGCTTCTCATTCCACTGAACTTCAGTCTTCTGTGTATATAGATAACATTTTTAGCCCAAAAGGCGATAACACAGAAGGGCTATTAATTTCGTTTTGGCATTTTTCGTCGATTCACTTCCTGCTTTGATTCTCTATTCAAACTGTTCCAACCAAATATTACAGCCCTGTATTAAAGAAATTAAATACTGAAGAATCTGCATAAATATAGGCATGTTTCTCGCATTGTGATAAAACAACGGTACCTAGAGATACCAAATTTTGAATAGCGTACGTTTCCGCTCGAATATGGGCATCTAAAAGCCCGAATTTGGAATTTGTTTTATTATCTGTTTCCTATTTTGTAAACTTAATCTCATCATCAAGAACACTGCCCAAGGTATATCACTGATTTTAAATTAATATCGTAACGTCAAGAAGAGGGAGAAATATGTAGCTAAGCCTCAAAATGCAGAAACCCGCACCCTTTGGTTCAGCCTAGTGCTCGGCCTGTGCTAACAATTATACCCTACAGGTGGCATATAGCTATTTGCATATTTTACTTTACTCGTATGTTTATGTATCTATTCTTACGAAATGTCCAGTCGCGGTAAGATAGCTCCTCCGCAAAGCAGGCTTAGGGTTGCCACATTGGTGAGAAATTACCCATTTGGCGACAAAATTAGCAATATGCCATGGACGGATGGAGAACCTGCTGGAACGAATTCTTCCTGGTTTAGTCCAGAATGTTCTCGAACACAAGCCAAAAGCTGTATAAACCCTGCTGCTACGCGGAGAGTCAAGTCAGTGCGAAATCATTGAGGAGTCTATACAGTTGATAGTCAGTCAGTGAGCGAATGTCTCGTAGTCTAATGCCGAGTTGATCGTCGAGTACACCGAGATAGTCTCTTAGTGTATCGCAAATTAGTGTATCGTCGAGTTATCTTAGAGTGTGTTGAGCCCCGAGAATGACCGAACCAGTCGGGAGCTGTACTCTAGTGTATCGTCGAGTGCATCGCGTGTTGTAGCGTGGAGAGTCTCGAGGGTACGTAGTATTCCGAGAACGACTAAGCAGAGTCGGGAGTTGTACTCTGGTGCTTTGCCTTCCCTTGAAGCCGTCTCCACCGTTACAGCCTCATAGTCTGGAGGCTGTGTCGCTGATTGTCTCAGGGTGTTTACAGTAGTTCTTCGACTAACATAAGCGTGATTTTGGAGCTGTCTTGAAATATACTGGCCAATAAAGTGTGTTTTGATACTTCATCAAGTGTCGTCGTCGTTATTCACTCCAAATCTGCGAGCCCTTTAACGTACGTACGAAGAAGGGGAAAACGAACAATATATTTACGTATGATTCTACGTATGTCACTTTATACAGGTAAAGTAATGTTCAAGGTTTAGTATCTAATGTCCACTTAGTATTCACTAAACAAAAAACGGCAATTTATATATATTTTTGTTTTGCGATTATTCGTATGTTTACGAATCTAATGCGTACATTGTATATATACCGTTGGTCTTACTCAAAGTGCTCATGAGCCGAATGCACGATCTGAAAGTAGCTAAAGGGCCACAATTAAAAACGAAAACTGATGTGGACATCACGTGACTTTCTTGTATGGCCTATTAAATCACAGACATTTTATGCTTCGTTTCATTTAAACTTATTTCCTCGAATTTCGTTAGCGATATATTTCTCATTCAATTAATTTAGTTCTCTCTTCGCAGCAAAGAAAATGTACGTAAAAACTCAAAATATTTTCATTAAAAATTGTGTAATACAGAAAAACATAAAACACCAAATACAGTTAAAACAAAAAACAATTTTTACGATTGAAATTAATTTCTACTCAAAAACAAATAATTCGGCCAGCGGACAAAAAGACGCTGAAGGTGCATAAAGATTTAATTCACTATTCTGCTAAGTTTTAAATGTAAACAAATATGGCTGCTGTGGTGGAAAAAACTGAGCTTTTTCTAAAACTTAATTTTGTAACCGTTTTTCTATAAACAAAAACGACGTCTAGCTCTAAAAGTATTCATTAACGAAGAACAGAAAAAGTTACACAGAAAGTATACATCAAAACAGAACACATACCAAAACGGAACACCTAACACTTACTATAAACGTTCGAGTCATGGAGATATAATATAGGAGAACCTATCCTCATCGTTGGTGGAGGTCAACCATTTGTAAGTTATTCTAGTTGCCACTAGATGGCGTTTGATAAAATAATTCGGTTACATCCATGTCATTCATTCTGTTAGAAACTGTAAATGTAAAATAATGCAATCAATCGTCTATACTGAATACCGAAATGTACTTTCTTAATTCTTTCACAACCAAACCGTCCTACACGGCCTTTCAATTAGATGACCACAAGCGCCCGAAAACGGCCGAGATTGCGATCTTGTTTTCTTAACTCCCCCTTAGGATGCAGTAGCAGGTGAAGTTACCCCAAATGCATTGTATTAGTTTACTGCAAACAGCTTGTCCTAAGAGGTTTAATTGTGGTTTCTTATCTTTAGACTGCACGTGACATTTCGTTTTTGAATCTCTGATTTCAGTTTAAGACCTTCAGAATAGGTTTATAAAGAATGGATTCAAAGGCTAATGGAATCTTTGTTAGAGCGTAGAAAGAATGTCATTCGAAATTTTCACACCTATTTCTGCGTTAATGGACGGAGAGGGGAGGAAACTGCTGTGAAAGTGGAAAAGTATTTCCGGCGGTTCGGTATTTTAAGGATACAATTTAGCGAAGGGTTTGGATCTCAAAGAGTTGAATTTTCTTCCATTCAAATCATTAGACTCTATTAGGTTAAACAACTAGCGTTTCTTTCCTTTTAGTTACAAATATTTAAATTTTACTTTCTTGTGAGCGAACGTATTATATTTTCCTATGATTTTGCTAAACTTTTCATCAAAACATTCTTCTTCAATGGCTCGACATCCCTGTGTGGGCCCTGGCCTTCTCCAGGCATCTCTTCTTTTGGCAATTGTTTTTTAGTTTTTAACCTTTAAAATATTAAGACCTTTTTCAACACAATCAATCCATCTTAACGGGGGTCTGCTCCGAGGTTAATTTCCCATGGGTTTGCCAGAAATATTTTCTTGCAGCAAAGATCTTCATTCATTTGAGCCAGATGTCCAGCCCAGTTAAGTCTCTGTAATTTGACGAATTTTGCAATACTATATTGTTCGTTAATTTTATAGTGTTCTAAATTATATCATGTTCTCCATGCTCCGTTCACTTGTACCCCTTCAAGAATGCAAAGTAAGATCTTTCGATCAAAAATTCCCAGAGTTTCCTCATCACGTAAAGTCAGTGCCCAAATCTCTGATGCTGAAGTCAAGACATATCTTGTAAGACTTTTGTAAAGAAGCAATTTAGTGCTTAATTTAAGAAAGTTGGATTTTAAATAACTCTTCGGGGCATAAAAACATCTGTTTGCGGCAATGATTCTTTAATATATTTCTGGGGTCCACACATTTTTATTATTTATCTCCGTTCCAAATAAGTTGTAGAGACATTAGGTTATTTCAAAGCAGGAGACATGAAAAATGAGCAACGCTTTAGCCAGCATTCGAACTACGGACCTCTCGATTATACGTCGAGCGCGTTGACCGCTACAACACGAAGGCTTGCGGAGAAGGCGGGAGAAATACCTCATAAAGTAAAACTGTTAACTTTTTTGAATTTATAATTGCCATTTGCTAAGTGTAAGGTTTTAGTTTAAACTAACAAAGTTTTAT
Source organism: Stegodyphus mimosarum (assembly GCA_000611955.2). Lineage (NCBI taxonomy): Eukaryota > Metazoa > Arthropoda > Arachnida > Araneae > Eresidae > Stegodyphus > Stegodyphus mimosarum. Next base: position 120,515 of record KK120349.1, read on the forward strand.
GTTAAATATTTTCTTTCCTGTAAGTTCTTATTTCAACTTCCCGTTAGAATGAGCGCTCGTTTCAGCTTTATGCTAATTTGAAGTGGAGCCAAATTTGTATTTAAAGGTTAGCGAGGAACTTCTCAGTATGAGAGAGCTTTTAGTCTCAGATCACTGCGGCTCTGTTCGACATCCACCTGACTAGCTAGTATTTAAATTCTAAGCCTTAGCGCTGTTACGCTATTAATTATTGAAATAATCTAAGTGCGTTAGTATTTGCCAAATCTTGCTACGCACACTTGATCGTTTAGCATAGAGGCAAACCTCGCGTTTATAGCTCTGTCAGCAACAACTACTTAATTTCTACTTAACTTTAGTTTAAATTATTCGACTGCTCAGTTTAGGCCCAAGTCCAGTCATTATTTTCTGTTATCCCACCCGAGTTGGGAAGTGGCTGTAAATAATAGCGGTTTAATAAAAGAGGATTTTAAATCCTTACGTGCAGTTCTTCTACCGCTTAACCACAGTATTCTACCACAGAACATAGCTGCATTCAGCTCCCTGTACAAGTTCAGGACTTTAACTACTTCACGAATATGTTCGCCAAAAGTATGCACAGAACACTTAGTCCTGACAAGTTGTAAATCAGATGTTAAGCAAGGCAAATATTTAGTTTTATTTTCGTTTACAAATAAATTAATTCTGTTAGCACTTTGTTCCAATGCCATAAGCGCATGTTTGAGAGCCGGTGCGGTTCGGGCAATAATGCCAATGTCATCAGCACAAGCCAATATTTGAACTGACTTAGTAAAAATATTTCCTCTAATATTGATCTTTGAGTCTCTAATAACTTTTACGAGTGCTCTATTAAGCCAATACATCCCTTCTCTCGCATTCTATTTTTTACCTCAAGCTGTTCTATGTAATCACCCTGTATGCGTGCCTGAATTATGCTTTCCTTGACAGTCAAGGCTACAAGCGTAAAAGGTTTTTCTGGAATTTTCAGTTCATGCATAGTTTTTATGAAGAGTTCTGTGTTCATACAGTCAAATGCTGTTCTAAAATCGATAAAAAGATTTCAAAACGTTCGTTCAGTACATATATGTATTTTTATATATTTGCCACATTCAATTACAATGGTGCCCAAACGAACATAAAAATAATTTTTAAAACAGCATGCCTTTTTGCTACAATACAGTAGAAGTCTAGAAATCCGCAATGCTTGGAACCAGAGGTTATGCGGATTTTAGGATTTTGCGGATTTCAGGACAGAAAAGCCAAATCATAATATTCAGAATAAAAGTGCAAAATAAATAAGGCATATTAGATACATTGACTTAAATTATTATGTATAATAATATACATTATTATATTATATGCATTAAATTATTATATATATATATATATATATATATATTATTAATTTATATTACTGATTGCAGGAATATTTTAAAGCATTAAGGACATATACAATAGAGACGTTAAAAAATAAGGGATACCAATAAAGTATAATTTTTTTTTTGTTTCAAACATTTTTCTGATAGAGGTTTGTTTTAAAAATTTAGGTGCTCTAGAGTAAGTTGTTTCTTTTTGTAAATTCTACAGGGTCATAATCTCTTGCTCTGTGACACAGCTCTGTTGTTCTAAATATATTAGGTATTTTTCACTATGTTCCAAACCCTCATTAAAAGATATTTTCTCACTCCTATCAAATTCATCATATGTGTCGGTGTCGAAATCGTTTTCTTGGTGTGGCGACTTCAAAATAGAGCCAATGATTTCATCATCGGCTATCTGATATGCCAGTGTTGGCTCGTCTGAACACATCATCCATACTAAAAACCTCTTCTGGGCTAAGATCTTTTTTCTGCCACTAATACAGAATCATTATTGTTCGGTAATTATGACGTCATTATTGGATAAATATTTTTTCTCCGGTATTTCATTCTCCATTCTGCTGTTTCTGGAACCTATAAATTCAATGTTTATATTTTGAGAGGCAGTGCGGATTTCAGGAGTTGGCGGATTTTTGGTATTTGACTGTACTTCCATATATTAATGTACTTTTTTCATGTAGCAATATTTACTTCCTGCGATTTTGAAGTAAAAGAAAAGAAGATTCTTTACAACTTATTCTGGCTGTGAATTTCTAGTTATACCAATACAGAATGAGACATATTCAAAGAGCATTTATTCAGATAATATATGTGCTGTTTTCACATAAAATACTTAGGTATAAATTATCTTGAATAGTCACAGTGTTTTCCTCACAGAAGAAAGAAAAAAAAAATTTAAATCGGCGCTGGATATAGTAATATTTATACTTCTGAATGACAAAAATCTCAATATTGAGATATTTGTTTGAACAGCTATTTCCTTATATGTAATAAGTATAAATTTTGTAACTCATGTGACTGACAGTCCTCAAGGGACTTCACATATAAAAGTGAATTAATAAATATATATAAAAAGAAATTATGTTATTTTGGAAGCAGAAGACGTGAAAAAAGAGCAATGCCTTCACCGGACTCGAACCACAGACCTCTCGAGTATGCGCCGAGCGTGCTGACCACGAAGGCATGCTAAGAAGGCGGGAGAAATACCTAATAAAATCATATTTCAGAAAATAACAAGCCATTGTTTTCTATTCCATTCGTAATTTATTTATTATGTTTTAATAAATTTAAATGTTAAATTAGTATTTCGTTCAATTTTATAATGGTTCTAAAATCATCTCACCATCAGCTGGATCTAAATTTTGAAACTTAGGTTGTGACTAGAGCTTATACTGTGTTAGGTCTGAGTGTTCTGTGCATACTTTTGGCTAACATGGTCGTGATAGTGTTAAAGTCCTGATCTCGAACAGGGAGCTGAATGCAGCTATGTTCAGTGGAAGTGGTAGAATAACTGCACGCAAGGAGGGTTTAAAAAGACCCTTTTATTAAACTACTATTTACAGTCACTTCCCAGCTCGGAAGGGATAACAGAAAATAATGATCGCATTTGGGTCTAAACGGAACAATCAAATAATTTAAAATAAAGTTAAGTAGAAAATTAAGAAGTCGTTGCTCTCAGAGCTATAAACGCGAGGTTGGCCTCTATGCTAAACCATCAATGGTGCGTAGCAAGATTTGGCTAATACTAACGCACTTATATTACTTCAATAAGTAATAGCGTAACAGCGCTAAGGCTTAGAATTTAAATACTAGCTAGTCAGGTGGACGTCGAACAGAGCCGCAGTGATCCGAGACTAAAAGCTCTCTCACACCGAGAAGTTCCTCGCTAACCTTTACTTGGCTCCACTTCAAATTAGCATAAAACTGAAACGCGCGCCCATTCTAACGGGAAGTTGAAATAAGAGTTCACAGAAAAGAGAAATTAACATAAAACTTTGTTAGTTTAAACTAAAACCTTACAACTATAATTAAAACGAAGTGTGAAAATTGAAAACAAATTGTAACTGTCGTTATTAGCTGTTATACCTCTGATTTTTGTGTGTTCTCTTATGTCTTTAGATACTTATAACTCTCTTTAATATGTGCATCTTGAAATATGCCTAAATTAAATCAGTATTCCGACGATAAAGAGTCCAAATATAAATTAAGTAGCGAACTTTGTAACCAATAAATTACCATTTTTCACGACATTTGAGGAAACTTATGAATTTTTGAGACCAGATTTGTTGCTAGTGGGAGGGGTAATTTCGATATTAGTACTATTCACAAATATTTGCAACAAAATCAAAGTATTGTTATGTAAATTTAATTGTGAATAAGCGGTATTGTCATGTGAATTGAATATCAAATGCGTACCATTATCACACAAATTGCATTCCAGTTTTCCTACGTGCTGCTTTTTGCACCTAAAATGGCTGTTCTATGTTAAAATGCATCAGCGAAATCAAAAGTTCATCCTATTATTCCCTATGACAAACCTTACCAAAAAATAAAATTCTGCGAAACAAAATTCTCTTTATTTATATTTCGAATTCACATCGTATGCCACAACGCTCGTGACTGAGCATTTAAATTCTAAATAATGTATGGTAGTAAATATTCTTATTTATTATCTTCCAAATCCATTTTATTTTATCTAAGTATATCTGCAGTAATAAAACATGAGCAGAAAATGCTATAGCAATATATTTCTTAAAAAAGCAAGCAATAAGCAGAACGCAAGATAAAAGGATAGCTTAAACTATACGATTCAGCGTGAAAGAAAACAAAAGATTAGCATTTGAGAAAGATGAACTATTTTCTCGAGTAAATATACATTTACTGGATTATCACTTTATTGACGATAGTTTAGAATCATCTAAATGACATCACTTTTCCTTAATAGTTATTTTCATCTTCCATCTCGATGTTTGTTTTATTCGAAACTCTAGCATTTTCTACACTTGGCCTGGAATAATCCTTCATTCAATACTAAATAAAGAAAATGAAACCATTTTTTTTTCAAGCGCACACTGCAAGGATAATTTTCATAGTAAAAGTTTTACTGGAAATTGAACATTTTCCTTTTGTATTTCTTTGGAATTCCGTGATTAGGAAAGTTAACTCGGTTAGAATTTGAGTATATTTTTATACTCCTGTATACTTTCATACACACATTAATAGGAGTTTTTATTGTGTGATGAATTCATAATGTGTGCCAGACGATTTCTACTTTATTTGACTCCTCTGTAACAAAATGCAAATACCAAAATATAAAAAGGCGCATTCCATTCTTTAAAAATTTCTGAAGTAGACACCACATGACCTCCGAGTATGGCCTATTAAATTATTTATATTTTTTACTGCATTTCATTAAAGTTGCTTCCTCGAATTTCGTTAGAGATATATTTCTCATTCAATTAATTCAGTTCTCAATTCATTCAATTAATTAATTCATTCTTCGCGGCAAAGTAAAAATGCTTAAAATCTCAAAACATCTTCATTGTAAATTGCAAAATACAGAAAAACATGAAACACCAAATACAGTTAAAGCAATTAAAAAAATTTTACAATTAAAATTAAAGTTTCTACGCAGAAACCAGCAATTCGACCAACGGGCAAGAAGGCAGATGTTTCGTTGCACAAAATGAAAATTTAGTTCACCGCTTTTTCGGATAGCACTTCACCATCGATAGACAGATTTGTATAATCGATAAGCAAGCGGGCGTTGTTTATCGATTACGAAGTTTTCAAATAAATAAAATTCAATGATTCTTTTTCTTATGTACTATAACATACGTAATTATTATTTTAAATCTTACATGTACAACCACTAGATTCTAATTTTATAATCATGCATTATTTCTGCTTAACAACAATACAGACATATATATATATGTATATCTATCTTTACATGCACAATTGCTGGTTTTTATTAACTAACGTAGATATTTATTCGCATTTGGTCCACTCTCGTCTTTAACAAGAAAAAAAATTAATATGAAGATAGGCCCTTTTCCTTTCTATAAGATTTTCAATATACAACCGTACCACAAATCCGCAAAAAACGTAAATGAAGGTTTGAGACTTCATAATCGATTATAAGTATGTCAGATATTCCCATCAATGGTGAAATCTGTGCAATCCGAAAAACGGAGACTGAAAATTTACTTTTGATCTCACTCGGCAAAAACACACTGAAGTTCCGTAAACTGACTTAATTCACTATTCTACTGAATTTCTAATATAAGCAAACGGCGGTTCGTTAGGCTTAGCTCGCCACTTAAGCTTTTAAATTGTTGATAATTCTACAACTATGGCATACATATTGTTGCGTTATACGGGTTCGTGGATTTGAGAGTATCCGATGAAAACACGATGCAGAACAATAAAAAGAACAATTTATTTACAAGAATCACTATTGACAGTACAGTTCCAGAATTACCATTAAAAGCGTCGAAAATCTACAATAAATACGCTGAAACAATCAGCCACACAGCTTCAGGCTGTAACTGTAAAGGTAGCTTCGCGGCAACACTAAACTTATAGTAAACACCGTGGAACAATCACCAATACACTGTCGAGCTATACTGTAAAGGTAGCTTCACGACAAAGCACTATCTCGATCGCTTTCCGTTCACAAAACTCTCGCGTGGCTTAGCACTCACAGTAAGCAGCTACTCTCACAATGCCACAATTCTCACACTCTTAATCACACTCTGCCGGTTCTCAGAAACGCAAGGGTTTATATAGCTTTTCATTAGGTTCCACAGGTTTCGAGAAATATCTCGACAGGAAATTATTCTAGAAGCTTCCCGATTGGACCATGGGATATCGCCCATTTGGTCGCCAAATGGGCGATAAAGTCGCCAATCTGGCAACCCTACCATACACTATTTTATGGCAACCCTAGTGCTATGCCGGAAAGCTTACATACAGGCGCAACCGCCGAATTTTTCGCAACAATATTAACAAAAGGCATAAACACCTTACCCACAACACAAAAATCACATAATTCCATCTCTTTTAAAACAAAAATGCAAAATTTAGCAACATCGAAGAAAAAAATACTAAGCTCCCCGACTGAGGAATCAGAGTGGGGAGTAAATATATATGATTGGTGCAGCCTATGAAAAAGGGAGAGGCACATTTACGTGTTATAGCAGCCCCATATACAAAATATTTCAACGTTCTACGGCTAGTCGTTCTCGAGTTATGCGAGATACGTACATAGGTACATACAGATGTCAAGAGAAATATCTCTTCTGAATCCATTTTAAATCCAATTTACAATTCTTGTTTGGCAAAAACTGCCCTTTTCGCCATTACAATACTACCTTTACTTCGTACAAGGGGGTAAAAATGAGTGCTAAATAAAGCAAAATCCTATAAAATTCAAATCTTTATTAAAATTTATAGTGCAATTTTTTGTGTTCCGATATTTGGAAAATGGCAAATTGAAGAATGTTTGGCTTGGAGCATATGTGATATTCTATTTACAATATTAATTTATCACGGAAGTTCTGCGTTTCTAAAACCCAAGTGCATTTTCTTCTAATTATTTTGTTACTGCTGAATACAGAATGATTTTGATCGAAGTGGACGCACTGTACTTTCTGTTTACGTTGCATAGTTCTAGCTAGGGTTGCCGAGCAATTTTTATCTCCATGCATCGCTAAGAATAGAGACCCCAAAAGTTAATTTTCATCGCATTATCTTCTTTTACGCTCAAAAAGCAAACTAGTCCCTGTTAGATTGCGTGCAAAATGTTTGCTATATAAGGGAAAAGTGCTTTATCCGAATGACACAGTTTGAAGGTGGTTTAGGAAATTTAACTCTTTCACGACCAAAACCGCCCTACACGGTAGACTCTTCATTTAGACGACCGTAATCCCCCGAAAACGGCCGAAATTGCGATCTTCTTTTCTTCCCTCCCCCTAAGGTATGTAGCAGCAGGTGCAGTTTCCCCAAATGCATCATATCAGTTTACTGTAGACAGCTTGTCCTAAGAGGTTTAATTGTGGTTTTTTATATTTAAGTTGCGCGTGGCGTTTCGTTTCTCTGATTTTAGTTTAAGACATTCAGAATAGGTTTATAAAGAATGGGGTCAAAGGCTAATGGAATCTTTGTTAGAGCGTAGAAAGGATGTCATTCGAAATTTTCACACCAATTTCTGCGTTAATGGACGGGGTGGGGAGGAAATTGCTGTGAAACTGGAAAAGTATTTCGGGCGGTTCGGTATTTTAAGGATACAATGTAGCGAAGGGTTTGGATTTGAAAGAGTTAAGAGTGGAAATTTCAGCCTCGATGATCATCTTGACCATCATCCTCTGTAAATAAGGACTTATTAAAAGAAGCTTTCGTTGAAAATATAAGCTATACAATTCAGGAATTATTCAGTTTGAATAAATACTTCCAAGAACACAGTGCATGATAAGTCAAAGAAGACTGGGTGTGTAAGCTGCTGTGATGTACTCTTACTTCATACTTGAGTAGTGCTCAAGGATATGCTTCCTCGAGTTTGGGCATGAAGTTCTTTGCTAAAAAAGAAGCTCGATTTTTTAAACTACCAGAAATGAAAAGCTGATGCTATACAGTAATGCATAAAAGAAAAAGATCATGGAAGTAAGCCAAAAGAACATCTTTCGGTAAATTGGACGGGCTGCTGTATCCCCAATATGTAATCCTTTGTGGGTAGTGTGTCTATAGATGAATTGTATGCTTTGTGTATGGTGTGGCTATAAAGGAACTGTATTTATAGTCTTATTCTGTAGTATGAACTTTGCCACCAAATCAGACGATAAATGTTACAAAATATTGTTTCTAAATGTTAGTTTCAAAAGCAGAAATCTAAGCAAAGCGCTCAGAACTGACCAATCATCGAAGAGTTGGTTTTGGTCATGACCATTCTCAGCGCCGTATTTGTATGAATATCAGACTGAAGCTTACTGACTGTGGCTGACATGTTTTGTGTCAACCCAATGTTCATTAGATCTTGTCCTCTCGAATTTCATCTCTTCAGGCCCAATCAAAATTCTCTGAAAAGCCTAGAGTTTAAGAGTTTCTTAAGAGATTGTCAAACAATGCATCTATGGATTCATTACGAATAAATCTGATGAATTTTCCAGTTGCCTGAGAGATGGAAAAACGTTGTAAAATAAAATTGTCATATGCGATTCAATAAAAGTTTCTTTGTTTGTGTACTGCTCTGTTTTGTAGCCATCATCAAAAAAACCCTATAACGTTAGATTGACTCAATATTCAAGTGAGAAAAAACATTATTTAGCTTTCGACAGTGTGCCCAAGAGCTAAATTAACCAAAAATTATCAGAAATCTATCGTTTGCTGAAAAATGTTTATTCATTTTATTCTCGAAATTTAGTTTACATCTTTCGCCAAACTTACACTAATAGTGAACAATGTTCTTAGACTCTTGATAAACTCCAGAGAATTAAAATTTCTAATTGAAGTGATACTAATTCAGATGTAAATGAGCTTTGAATTATATGTTTGTTTCAGCGTATATTCATATAGTCTCTACTGTTTATAATATTTTTAGTTTCTAGTATTTTACTGTAGAGCCATTAGGTTATTTTGAAGCAGGAAACGAGAAAATTGTGTTATGTACTAGCGGAGACTGGAACCGGGACCGTTCGAATACGCGCCAAGTGTGCTGTCGTTGCACCACGAAGGCATACTGGAAGGAGGGAGAAAATACCTTGTATACACTCCTTTTAAAGGGGGACTGAGGATGAGAAACCCAATCACCTATTCGGTGGTGACGAAAATCGTCCACCACCTTTTTATTTCCGGTTTCATTGTCGAGTCATTGGGTTATTCTGAAACAGATTATGTGACAAATGTGCAGTTCCCTCTCCGGAACTTGAACCTCGAATACGAATACTCTCGAATACGCTCTCAGTGTTCTACCGTCACTCCACGAAGGCTGCTAGAAAGAGGGAAAAAATATTACTATTAAGTTTAGTTCGTGTTAATTATATATATATATATATATTTAACAAAATTTCTATTCGTAAAAGGCAATTTAAAGTAAATTTAAATTAAAGTTTAATTTAAAGTAAATTTAAAGTAGTTTAAAGTAATTATATTGCTGTAAACTAATCTACAATATCATTTAAATTCTAAAAACATAAGTAAATCAAGTGCAAGTAGCAAAATCTACTAACAAATATAAAATTGTAATAATTTTTTTTTAAATCCTAAAAATAAAAAATGTGCATAAGTGAATAATTGTTGAGCTGGGCAGAAGACAGACTTATGGAGGAGAAGTTGCCCTCAAACCTAACTCTTCAATTATTCAATTCGTGTTTCGTCATTTATGTAGGCAAGTGTAAAATTCAAAACCAAAAGTAAAACCAAATGATGTGACCTACCAAAAGCAATTCAAACGAGTGGAACTTTTAGAAAAGAACAAATCAAACCCAATACAAAACCATACCCTTTAGAAAGCCAATTTAATTTAGAAACTGTTGCCCACAAAAAACTTCCCGACACGAATATGCATATAAATAAAAAAGATACAAATACTATTAACATACAAAAAATAAACTAGAAACTAAATTAAGTAATACTAAAATAATATAATAAAGGCAAGTAAGAAGTAAGTTTTAAATTAAATTAATTAATTTACCATTATTTCTATTGGAGTGTGGACAAGGAGCATTATGTCAAATTAAGTGCTGTAAAGTAGTGTTTCTTCTATTTTATAAAAGAAGGCGCTAGTAAAAGGTAAAGTTGAATGATAAGCTGCTGTATGTAAGTACCATTTAAAAAACTATTTAAAATTATTCTGCAAACTATATGTAATGTAAAAAGTGTGTTCTGTAGCTAAAACATTTTTTAAATTTAACAGTGTAGTAATGTAAAAAGTGTGTTTTGTAGCTAAAATTTTTTTAAAATCTAACTGTGCAGTAATGTAAAAATGTGTAAAAATTGTGAAAAAGCAAACTGTTGTAATGTGAAAAATGGCTGCAAATTACTAAGGACTATAAAAATTGTTTAGTAAATTTAATTTGTGAAGTATTTTTGAATTTTAATTTAGAAAAATGTAAAAAAATTTTTTTAATGAAAGTAAAAAGTATTGTAATATTTAATTATATTAAAACTTAATTTGAGATGTATATTAAAACTTACTAAATACTCGCCAAAAAGTTAAGGAAAAAGAGAAAAAGATTAAAATTTTCACTCAATTCGGGCTCTAATCTAACTAATAACACTGATATTTAGATCTTCGAAGAATTTTCTTAAAGTTTTTAATAATGAATTATCGCACAAAGAAATTATACTCATCACTTGTCTTATTGCGAATTATAACTAGAGTTCTTCAAAATTCCCAGCTTCTATATCACACCTCCAGAGATTGCGAAATTCAAAATTAATGTCCGAAAGAATTTTTGAATACCATACGAATTGCTGAGTAAATCATTTACAATATTTAACTAAATAATACTTCTGTTTCTATTTTATTATTATTTAAAGTAATACTAGCGGGAGTACCCGATGCCAGTTAAATTAGATTGAGAGTAATGCACCTAACAGCAAAGAGAACGATACCGCTGTAATCCTTCTCTAATAACGATGCGAAAAATATGATTCATAGTCATACATTTTTCACTCTGATGCTATATGAAACCCATACAAAATTTTGTTAGAAAAATAAGCTAATTCTCTCTCATTATATCAGCAAAAATGGCACACAGTTTTTAATGATTTTTCATCTTTCTAATCAAATGGTCGTAAAAAGTTGAATTTCCGAATATTTCACCGACATTCAATTTTAGTCGATTCAGTGCGGCAAGGATCATAACTGATCAGAAATCAATAACGCCAAACAAACACACAAACAAGACATTCTTCTTTATATGTATAGATTTTGTAAAACTTAGAAATTTTTGATTAAAAAGCTTTACGATTTGAAAAGCGAGCACTAGCAGTACTTTTCGAAATAAGCATTTTTATGTCCAACGCACCAGATTGCTGCCACTCGGGGAAAATGAGTGCAAAAATAAGCGCTCTCACAGTTTTTAATTAATATTTCGGCTGATTAAAGTCGTTCGAAGGTGGGAAAACTCGAAATGGTTTCCCACGAATTTTTAGAATCGGGAATAATGGATTTAATGTTTGGCAGTGCTATTTTTATTTCACCGTAAAACGTAGAATTTCTTATTAACAAAATCTGGTATTTGAAAGCGAGCAGTGGCAACAACTTCCGAAATAAAGCAGATTTCCATCTCCAGCTTGCGAGACTGTTGCCACTCGGGAAAATGAGGGCTAAAATTATCGTTTTTTCGAGATTTTAATTAATATCCCTGATTTTAGGTACTTTTGTTTTTGGAAAAAAATGGAAAAAACACCCCTTTTCATCCATATCATAATTTTACTAAATCAAATGAAGCAAAGGAAGGAATTCCTGGAAGCATTTTTAAGGAAAGCGGCTTGATTTCAGCTTTATACATGGGACAAACTAATTATACAAATGGGAGCCTTTATCAGCAGCAGTTTTGAAATCTGTAGCCTTTTCCATTTTCAGAGGCAATTGGTCTACCTTCAACATGTCTTGCATAATATGTTTACAAATTCCATGCATTCTAAAATTCTATATTCAGTTTCTGTTTCAATGTGTCTGAGATGTGATTGCAATATTGATTCTTTTCTGAACCATCTATTTTTTCTTGCCTAATATAATCGCAACAACTTTTCAGAAATTTTCTAGCATTTATATCACTGAGCGGTTTCTACGTTCCTCGTCTTTGACAAGTTCTCTGAATTAATGAGATATTTCTCCCTCCTTCTTAGCATGCCTTCGTGGTGTAATAGCCAGCACACGCGGCGCGTATTCCAGAGGTCTGAGGTTCGAGTCCCGGTGGAACATTGCTCATTTTTCTCGTCTGCAGCATCATAATAACCTACTAACTCTACAGTGGCGCCCGAACAAAAAAGGTGGCGAATGGTTATTCTGCACCACCAGGATTTGGCGATGGGGGCCTTCTAATCCCCTGTCGCCCTTTAAAAGAGGGAGTATATGAGGTTTTTCTTCCGCCTTCTTAGCATGCCTTCGCGGTGTAATGGCTAGCACACTTGACGGGTATTCGAGACGACCGAGGTTCGAGTTCCGGCGAAATCATTGCTCATTTTTCACGTCTCCAGCATTAAAATAACCTAATCACTCAACAAATTTACTAAACATCGTTGCTTTTAGAACATCGATACTTTTAGAAGAGTTACAAAAGAAACAATTAGCCATCTATGAAAACATTTTCAGCATTTTGTACGTTCCCATTGGACGTTGACCTAGACCTAAACAGAAAATAAATGTTCAGGAGCGGCTTAAAAAATGCCACTGATGCCAACAATAACTCGCCTGTCCTAGATCACATGAACATTGAAAAATGCCAATGTTGCCAACAATAACTCGCCTGCCCTAGATCACATTCACATTGAAAAATGCCACTGATGCCAACAATAACTCGCCTGTCCTAGATCACATGCACATTGAAAAATGCCACTGATGCCAACAATAACTCGCCTGTCCTAGATGACATTCACATTGAAAAATGCCACTGATGCCAACAATAACTCGCCTGTCCTAGATCACATTCACATTTAAAAATGCCACTGATGCCAACAATAACTCACCTCCACTAGAAATAATGGAGAAACATTATGATATAATTTAATACAGCTGTTTCTCAGAATTGCGGGATAGGTTGCAGATGAGTTGAGAAATAATCTAAATGCATTACACATATATGTTCTTAATCACGACTGACGTGTTATACTTGACTCATGTTTTTAAAATGTTAAATATTATGGTGTGTAAAGGAATTTAAATTCTTTTTAAAAATGCTTTGTTATATGTGAGTTGTATTTGTTTTAAAATTTGCATATTGATATCAGTTTCTTATCCCGTTTTCCCATTCATGTTTCAGCACTCTTTTGGAAGAAGTAAAAGAACAGTTAATTGCTACCATCGAAAGAACGTTCCATTTGTCTAGAGACAATGCCGAGAAGCTGCATTGCGAACTAATGCAGTGCGTTCGTCGGAAAGATTTGGTAAGTTCTTTAATCGGTAATTAAAGTAACGGGCCAAGGCCAAAGCAATATTTATAAGTTCTATACACTGAAAAACTGAAAATAAAATGAATTATTAATTAAATGTGTTGTATAAAAAGTTGTTAGCTGAGACCAAAGCAAAATTTGTGAGTTCTATGTGCATCTGAAAAGAATATGCATAGAAACATTTCGGTGTGAATGAAACTAGTTCATTCTTTCCAAGCAACAACCAATTCGTAAATATTTTTTGTTGCCAAACCAGGAAACAAAAACTTTGGACACTTCAGATTAATATGTATACGTATCATGTCATAATTTATATGTAATATAACAACTTTTTATCAATATCGATAAAAGAATTAACGTGGCAATAACATCCCGCGTCAATTATCTTAATCTGGCACAAAACGTTGCCAACAGCAGCTGTTGTTTTAAAATGCAGATATTAACGAAACATTTTCGACATACAATGACGTCACATGAATTACTAATGATATAAGTGATTACACTAATGATATTATGTACAAATGTTGAATATCTAAACCAGAAGTGAATATTTTAATTATTTGCTAATGAGTCTCATATTTTTGTTGAAAGTTGAAGTGTCATTAAACTACCTCATAAAGAAAGTTGCGTGTGTACAGATAAAAGATTAAGAAATCTTAAAGAAAAATGAAACGTGTAAAACAAAACTTATAATGCAGCAGCCATAGTAAAGTAGTAGTGTAATTGTAATCTAAGCAACTATATTACCAAGAAAAATTATAGTTTCCCAATTTTTAACAAGCTTAATTTCTTTCTTTAACCATTTGGAGGCTAAAACATCTGAGACGGCCTTTCATTCAAACGATCACAACTGCCCGAAATGGCCAAGATTGCGATGTTTCTTTATGTTTCCCTAAAGTATGCAGCAGCAGGCGCACTTTCCCCAAATGCATCGTATCAATTTATTGCAGACAGCTGGTCCTAAAAGGCTAATGAAAGCTTCTTTGTTAGGAAGTAGGAAAGATGTTATGTGAAGTCTTCACACCCCTTTGTGCTTTAATAGACGGGGGGAGCGTTTCGCTAGCCTCCGTCCGCACAGGTTAGCGCGGGTTAGGTCGCGAAGAACACAGGTTAGCAAGAGCTTAGGTTTTCTAAGGGTTAAATTGCAATTTTTTAAGATTCGCAATAATTAATTATCTGAGGAAAAAAAATTAAATATTACCGTTATTTCGAAATTATGTTTTAATCACCTGTATCCGATCAAATAACATTCAAAAGTTTCATGCAAGTAATTAGTACATTAACTAAATTCTGTCACATTTCAATGCCGTTATTGTATAACTAAAGCAGAAACATTTTTTGAACCGATTTCATACATATCCCAAACATATAAAATTAATAAACAAAATGTGTAAAATTAATTTTAATATTTATAATAATAAAGTAGTATCTCTCAAAGTGTGTAATAAGATTTTTCCTATAACGTGCAGTAAATAACCATGATGCTTAAAGTAATCATAATTTGGATTTTTTTTATTAAAATCGAGTATGATAGAAAATGGATTAATCACATTCCTGCCACATAGTTACACTGTTGCGAAGAATTAGGGGATATCATGATTTTGGATGTAAATTGCGAATGAGAAACTGTTGGTATATGGTGCATAGGTGTTGCAAGATATAAGAAAAGAAGAGGAAGCAACAAACAAGAAATAATTAAACTTTATTGACGATATTTGCTGGAAAGCAAAAAATGCACAATTTGTGTATATTATACAAAGCAAAAATATGATTTTTCAGATACAAATGAGTTTCAATAAGAGGTCTGGTTCCCCCTGACAGAAAGCAATGTCGCGCACCTATGAGACATGGAATTAATGAGGGCTGGTGTGTTCTGGTCGGACTTCTGTAGAAGAGAGCTTTTCGTCTGTTTGACTGTTTTGGGGAGTGATAAGCAACTATCAACTCGTCTCCCAAGAATGTCCCAAATAACGTTCCCTTGGGTTCATATCTGGGGAAGATGCTGGCTAATCTATTCAAAGGATTTCTTCCTCGAAAACGAAACTGTCCACTAGCAGAGTACGATGAGGCCTGGCGTTTTCATCCATGAGAATGAATTCATCCTCAACTGTAGTAGTGTAATTGACCACTAGGACTGAGGCTCTCATCCCAACATCGTTGAGTTATTCATGTTGCATTCCTGATTATGTCCATGTCGGTACGGCCATTGATAGGAATAGACCATCGCTCTGCCTCCGCCAAATTTGATATTTTCATGCACAAATGGATGAAATCCATCCGAGGATTCTGTATCTAGAAGACATGTTCCTGGCAGATCTAGAGTTACGACACCTGCCGGAGACAGCCATTTAGCTCTTTCAGCCAGAAGGAGGAGTAACATTACTGTGCCTCAGCTCATGGCAGATCATTTTAGTGGCAACAGAAACTAGAATCTTAGCTACTACAGTGCTTAGACACCTGTAGAATACAGGTAGGTATGCAAGACGACCAGTTGTTTGTGGCTCCTGAACCCGAGGACATAGAGGTACCCGTTTAATGTTGGGCAGGGCTGGGAACCACAACATGAACAACCGTACCACCATTTAGGCATATCGGTTGATTGTCCGTGATGTGGGGCTACCTACTACCGGCTATCCCAAGAGGGACCGACCCGAAGCTGCCATTTATTTAAAAATTCAACTTTTACAATTCAGAAATGTTACGTAGACAGCTTCTTTTACATAAACAATTTGGAAAACTTACATAAACATACAAAAATTCCAGAAAATATTTTACATCAGCATATTTTTATAGTAGCATAGGTATCATTAGTTCAGAAACATGGAAACGTTTGCAAGAGTTCTATATACTCAGTACGTCTTGTCGTTATTAAGAGTGATGATTATGTGGCTTTGAGATAAATCACAATTTGTCGAGAGACAACCAAAGTTGAGCATTGCTTCGTGTATAGCGTTGAACGTGAAGATCCTTAGTAATTGGGCCTTCAAACGTATAGTGGTCAATGGTGCCAGGTGAACCACAAATGCAAAGATTACTATGATGAAGTCCGAAGCGGAAGAGTTAAGCAGTGAATGGTCCATGAGCTGTTAAAAAGTAAGTGATTGAACGATTTGTAGTGATGAGATTTCTGGAGGGGTTAGGTAAAAACTGAAATGTTCTGCTTTCTGTTCTGAAATATTCCTTCATGCACAAATGCAGGAATATTGCATGTACCAGGCACTTTCCAGATGAGAATCTGCCTGATGTCAGGTTGTATACTTAAAGAGGGACTCGTCCGAGAAAAACCAGTTGTTCCGCTCATCTCGTCCCCATCTGAAATGCTCATGTGCAGACCTTTTGTGGGTAGCGAAGTGGTCCTGTGTCAACGAAAAAAAAACCATAGGTCAGCGAGTATATAAACCCACATGGTGGAGCTCGTTTCGAACAGTTTGAGGGGAAATTCTTGTACCAGCAGCCCTCTCAAGGTGCTGTTGCGAGAAAGTGGCGTTCATAGTGAGGTTTCTTCTGGCCGTAAGTACCCATCATCATTTATGTCCCTGTAGGCGTAAACCTTGTTCCAATCTTTGGCAAACATTTCTAGTTTCCAGAAACCGATTCCATAGTCAGGTAAGGACACTCTAAGGAACTCCTAACTCTTCCCCTATAACGGATTGCGTTTAACCCGTTTGATCGATGGACCTCCAGGCTACGGATTCAGCTAAGTCATCTTGCTGACACATGTATGCTCTTTTCCAAAGTATTCACTGTGTATTAAACACTTAGCTCCTCTACAGAAGGAATGCTGTATAGTGTTCGCTTTTTACTCTTTGTCTAAAACGTTCAGTTTTCGATATCGCAGACAAAATTTGCATATTTCCAACTTTATTAAACGTTGTAATTTTCCATCTTAACCTCTTCCCTTTCATTTTTGTTAAACAAATTGTCGGCTATAGTGTTATTTCTTACCTGACTCCTAATATCCGTTAATTGTTTTGATTGTGTATTTATCGAGTACTTTTCAAAGCCATAAATTCAGTTCCCTCCGGAGTACTGATTAGTTTCTAATTAATTCAGTATTTACTGAATTAGTTAAAAATATAGTGTGTGCAAAGAATAATAATATTGAAACTGTTATTACTATTCTCAAATGAATAAATATTTCTTTTGTCTGTGAATGAAATATCATGTTTATATATTATGAAGATTAAAATCTTCTGTGTTTAAGCTTATAATTGTAGAATTTTAATTATTCCTATCAAAACTCTGATTATTGAAATATTTCTGTTCATAATATTAATGTACTGAATTTAAACCCAGTATGTATCCGGTGTTCATTGGAATAGTAAGCAATACACTTGAGGAATGGAATCGAACTTACGTTTTCTCTTTTGTCGTCGAATGTCTAACAATTAAGAGACCAGTCAGCTTTCTTCATTCCACATTTCTCCTGAGAGTAAGACACCGCTAAGATAAACCTCTTTAGATATGTCTTTCAAAATAAAGATGAAGATTGGTGAGAACAAACGAAAGCTAGAAAAAGATACTGACTCTGATCAAGTACATTACTTTTCCATTTATGAACGATTACTTACGAATTGAATTTAATATACTACTAAAAATCATGCTTTTTTCGTAGCCAACGTGTGCATGAGTTTTTTCATTTAATCTAATTATCATTTTAATAAAATAAATAATATATAATTGCATTTAATCATAATATTAAATTTTTATAGATAACAGTATTCCGGATGGGTGAAGGACCGTGCCAAGAACTGGATCAAGCAATTCTCATAGCTCTTCTTAAAGGTAATAACAGAACACTCAGTATAAATGCTAACGTATTAAAGCACAATAAATAATTTTCTTAATCATCTTTTTCCTCTAGGTAGGACTATATGAATATTAAATTTTATATTTTGAAAATCGTTTTATTGCCTGTGATGAACATATTCTTATAAAAATACTTACCTTATTTATGTTACGAAATGTGCAACTGCAGAAAGATAGCTTCCCCGCAAAGCAAGTTTAAGGTTGCCAGAAAATGGCAAGGTTCCATATTTGGAGAGAAATCGATTATTTGGCGACAAAATTGACGATATGCCATAGACGGATGGAGAACCTTCTGGAACGAATTTTACCGATTTGGCCCAGAATGTTCTCGAACGCAAGACAAAAACTGATAAACCTTGCTGGTACGCGAAGAGTCAGTTAATAGCCAGAAAGTGAGTGTCTCGTAATCTAGTACCGAGTTACTTCGTCGAGTGCATCGAAAGAGTCCCTTAAGAGTTTGCACATCCAGCCACGGCCCCTACTAGACGAGACTTTTCTGAGAAATGAGATTCTGGTAGCATTGGTTTAAACGAGAGGATTCCTAGAAAAAACATTTCCCCTGGAAGCAAAATGCCGCCTAGCTATGGAAACAATGTACCGGCTACGCGGGATTTTTTGAAACCTCGCCGAAAATGTTTCCGCTGGAGCTCTGCCCCGGGTACAGATAAACCAATCAGAGGAAAGTTCTTCTTCTGAACGATCACGTGATCCCAACTGAGCGATAACCGATCACTGTTTGAGTTCAAGTCTTTCAGTAAGTTAAAATGGTAACCTTGCTAAGTAGGTTTCCTGGAAATGTGCGGGTTCTGAGAATTGTCCCTCTCGACGTCTAGTGCCTCGTAGCGGAAACGTAATGTGATTGGGACTTTAGTGAATCGCAAGTAAGTGCATCGTTGAGTTTCATGTTAGAGTATTTTGAGATTCGGAAATAACCGAACCGAGTCGGGAGCCGTACCGAGTCTAGTGTACCGTCGAATGCATCGCGAGTTTAAGCGTGGAGAGTCTCGAGAGTACGTAGAGTCCCGAGAACGACCGTGTAGAGTCGGGAGATGTACTCTGGTGATTTGCCGTGAAGCTGTCTTCACCGTTATAGCCTGATAGCCTGAAGGCTGTATCGCTGATAGTTTCAGCGTGTTTATATTAGTTCTTCGACGACTGTGGAGCTATCCTCAGAAACACTGGTTAATAAATTGCGTTTCGATACTTCATCAAGTGTCGTCGTTATTCACTGCAAATCTACGAACCCGTACGTACGTCAGGAAGAAACGACCCAATATTAAGTTTTATATTTTCAAAATCGTTTTAACTCCTGTGATGAAAACATCCTTATAAAAACATTTCGTACTTTATTTATACACTGTTTATCATAAATTAAGGCAAAATCACAAAAATCACGGTTACTGACAAAGTTACATGTAGAATATGTATGAAACTTACCCACAATATACAACGCATAGTAAGGTATCAAGTAACATAAAAAGAAATTACCAGACAGTTATGGTAGTATAGAAATTAGCACGTGTGTAAAATGAACAAATCGAGGTCGTCAATTTGCTATAGGAAAACTACCTTCAATATGGAATAGGATCGCCTCTAGAAGCAATACAGCACATACAGCGATGTGTGATGCTTTCAATTACGCGATCTTTCAGTTCCATAGGAAGCGAGAGCCATTGTTTGCAAAGCTGTTGCAAGCGTGGCAAGCATCTGAGAGGGCGGATTGAGAGCAGCTAGAAATCTCCCTAAAGCATTCCAAACGTGCTCCATAGGACTGAAGTCCGGGGATCGAGCTAGCCACTCCATGCACATAATTGTTTCCTGTTGAAGATAATCATCTGCGATGCAAGTCCCGTGTGGTCTTGAGTTGTCGTCCTGTAACAAGACAGCATCACCTATTGCTCAGCCATGTATGCGCACATAAGCATCAAGGATGTCGTCTCTATAAACCTGAGCATTCACGGTTCCCCTTGGAAAGACATGGAGGTCCGTGCGTCCACCCAAAGAGATGCCACTCTAAACACATACACTGCCTCTTCCGTATGCATCTCTTTCATGAATGTTTGACGGATGATAAAGGGTTCCAGGTTCTCTGCATATCAAATAACGCCTACTATCGCTTTCTAGACTAAACCTGGACGTAAAGCCCTCCATTGATCAGGCGTCCAGTGGGCATGTTGTCGTGCCCACTGCAAACGGTCTCTCCTATGGCCTGACGTGAGCGGCACGCAAATGGCTGGTCGCTTGGCTTACATACCAACTTCGTGAAGCCTTCTACGTACAGCTTGACATTGACACCAACCTTCCGGTGGCTGCAGGAAGGGAGGATTTAAGAAGAGTCGGAGAAGCTCTTCTATTCCTGCGTGCACATAATGCCAAATATCGGTCATCGGTGCTCGTAGAAGTAGTTGGCCGTCTTTGGCTGAACCTCCGATTGCCGAATCTGTGGTTTGAAATTGCCTCCAAAATCTGTAAACCGCAGAAGGACTCGCATTTAGCCATCTGGCCATTTTTGGTTGACTTTTTCCTGCCTCTAGTCTCCCAGTGGCTCTCCTTCGTAGTTCTGCAGGCAAATGATGATTGGAGGTCATTGTTACGAATTGGCTATCTCAGATTTCTGATGTCACTATCATAGTAAAATAGGTAGGCTTGTTCTCAAACATGGACTTTTATGCTCCTCGCAGATGACGCATTCCGAGTGCAGCGCCACTAATTTGCATACTGCAGTTTTACTCAGCTACTCTTACTTGGCAACATATTCAAATTTTACACGGTTTAGCTTATTTTTGAGGGAGTTATCGATATTTTTGTGATTTTTCCTTAATTTATGATAACCAGTGTATAATGAATTTTGTTGGACGTACATGCTATCACTACAAGAGTAAACTAAATAAATATTACTTTTTAAAAATTTCCATTGATAAACTTCAAGTGTATTTACGAATGATTTCAATGTGTGTGTCTTATTCCCATGAAAGCCTTCATGCTCTTTCGCTTCCATCAACCCTTCGAGAGAACTTTCAGGTTGAGAGTATTTTAAGCATCCACATGCTGCAAAATACTATAAACTTCTAAATACAAACATTGTCCAAGATCCGAACCTTAGGATAAAATTACGGCAGACATTTCCTGCCAGCAGATGGGTAATATGAGATTTTTTGTTACAATGATTTCTGTAAACTTTTCCCTTTCTAAGCAGATAACCTCAAAATACATTTTCATATTTAATAAAGCAATAAACAAAAATATAGGAAAAAATACTCAAAAACATTTATTTTCATGATTTCGCATTCAGTTTCGAAAATGAATGTTTAATGTCAGAGCGTCCAAAATGAAGAAATGGAAATTTTTTGGCATTACGTAATATGTAAAATACTTTCATAAGATTCTGTTATCTCACGTTTGGAATAGTTTTCACTATTCTAGAGATATTCTTCTACATAATTTCCCTTTAAAATTTATATCGTGTCTAAAATATTTTATACCCTATTTTTCTCAGTGCTGCGGGAGACGTCAATTGTTGCGTCGTCATAAATGCATCCTCACGTTTCATCCCCGTGTTGAATAGAACGAACGATGTCCTAGCTGTAAAAGTATTATTTGTAATTAAATTTTTGGCATCATAGTTACTGGAGTGAAAAATGTTCATTGAAGATTAGCTTAGAAGCGAAAGGAAAAAAAACGCAAAACTTTAACACAGCGATACATTGTAAATCATACTCGCGTACCATCCAAGCAATCACTGTAAATATTTGCATCACCGATTTCTCCCTAATCTCTTCGCCTGCAGTGCTAATTTCTGGTGAGATGCAAGCGGAATTTTATTGAACGCCTGTTGTAATAACCGGAAAACCTGAACGTGCTTTTTAATGATTTCTTTTCTGTGATGAAAAATATATTTCTTGGTGTCTTCATTCAAGTTGTTGTTTAATTAATAACTCCAGAACGAAAAAAAATTATGAGGCTGTGAAAAAGTCATTTTACTTAAAATAAAATCTTCGCTAAATTATATGAGCAGTAACCGACTATACCGGAAGTTTTTCTTTCACTCTCTTTAATCTTTATAAAACCAGCTGAAAGTTTTATAATCCAGTTTTTCATATGTGCCCCAAAAATGCATTTTATATTGCTGTTATTTTCACGAAGGTAGCGAAATAAAGGTAAAAGAAAACTCAAAAGTGGGGATTAAAACTTAGTTTATTATTGAGGTTACTCAGCCGAATTCAAATAGGCAACCAAAATTATCATAAAATGCAATCCTACAGTCACACCACAGCACCTTATGAAGGGGCATACAGGACCTATGCATCAGTCCGCAAGCAGGGGTAGTTCCATGTAATCCGAGATGACCAAGGCGGAAAGCATGATCTACACCAAGGCGGAAAGCACCACTTGCAAGATGAAATGCGTTGGAAAGGTTGTCTGGATGTTGCGAGCTGGTGCAAGACAATCCGCTGTTGCCACGGAGCTGAATGTGCATTGCAGTATCATCAATGGACTGTTGAATAGTCACCAAAGGGATCAAAACCCTTGTAGAAAACGTGGGTCTGGACGCCAGAGGGCTTACCACAACAACAGACGATGATCCCTTTCTCTTGCCATATACAAGAAGCCGTAGATGACTAACAGCACGACAGCTGACGTCGCACCCTCCACGAGCTCCGACATGTATTACTACAGGAATGAATGCCACTGCCACAACAAACCATCAGCGACAATATTGCCAGCTTTCCTCGCCGTTATGAAACTATAGGGTGTGATACCCTATAGGGTATTAAGCTATAGGGTGTTAAGGTATTTTACCCGTTAACAGCGTGATGTTTCCATTGCACATTCATCCCACCCATTTGGTCTTTCGTTATGTGATGGTCGTAATGCATGTTTTTTTTGTACGTCTTTGTTTTTATTGTTTGCTCTGTGGTCTAGGTAATGCCACACTACCTCATGGATCAATTCAAAGCATATGCGTTAAATAGTTTTCGTTTTATTCCGTGTTTTACCATTTTTGCTAAAGGAAGTATTGTAATCTCGAAAAATTTCGGATATCAGATTTAAACGAAAATATCCATTTTGACCGCTCTCGTACCCATCTGAACGATATTTTTGCGTGATATCTGCATGTGCAAATAGAATCGGAAACTCTTTTTCCCAAAATGGATTTAAAAATGGATTTAAAATGGGTTCAAAGTAGAGGTATTTTTACGTGACGTCTATACGTACGAACGTATTTATGTATGTTGCATAATTCGAAAACGAGTAGGCTCGGAACTTTGAAATGTTGTATATGGGACTGCTATAACATGTAGTAACATATATATATATATAGAGAGAGAGAGAGATAGATATAATGTTGATATATATGATAAATATATGATAATTGATATGTTAGATATAAAACGAAATACAATAGCTGCTTTAAAAAATACACTCACGTTTGTGAAAATTGCAACACCATGAAGGACTTACGCGAGTGAGCTGAAATTTTCAGGAAATGCAAAGTAGCGCATGATATGCAAATGATTAGAATTGCAAATCCGTAGCGCATGCGTATGCTGAGCAGCGCCCTCTGAACGGCTGATGGATCCGAATAAATAGACGGCTGTAGCGAGGCGTGTATGGTTATCGGTGGTTATCTGCTAGTGGTAAACGTTAACTCAATCTGTACTTATGCCTCGTCGACGAAAGAGAGCGAGATTTGAACAACTTACAGAGTTTGAACGAGGGAGAATCATCGGCCTTCGTGAAGCTGGATTGTCGTATCGTGCAGTAGCCTCTCGTGTGCAGCGTAACAGCAGCACAGTGATGCGCGTTTGGAAGCAGTGGACGGACGAGTGTCGGACAACTCGGAAATCCGGGAGTGGACCCCGAAATGTGACGTCAGCTCGCGATGATAGACACCTGGTCCGCATGGCGCGGACGGACCGTACAGCTTCCTCTAGACAATTGGCAGCACTGTGGTCAATAGCTACAGGTGTTTCATTGTGTGCTTCATCAATTCGTAGACGTCTGCTGCAGTGTGGACTGCGCGCACGGACTCCTTTATACAGGATCCCCCTAACGCACGACCATCGCCGCCTGCGGCTACAATGGGCCAATCAGCATAGAGACTGGCGTGCTGATTGGCAGCATGTCGTGTTTTCTGACGAATCCCGCTTTAATTTGTGGTACCATGATGGCCGCATTCGTGTCAGACGCTATGCCGGTGAACGCCACCTTCCGGAGTGCATTATCGAACGCCACAGTGGACGAACACCCGGAGTTATGGTCTGGGGCGCCATAGCATATCATAGACGATCTCAATTGCTACGAATTGTGGGCAATCTGAACAGCAACCGGTATATCCGTGAAGTTCTACAGCCCGAAGCTGTTCCCTTCCTTCAAAGCTTGCCAGGCGCTGTATTTCAACAGGACAATGCCCGCCCTCATACTGCTCGGATTGTTAAATCCTTCTTTGCAGCGCAGCAGGTACAGCTTCTTCCTTGGCCTGCGTGTTCCCCGGATATGTCGCCAATTGAACATGTGTGGGATGTCATTGGTCGGCGTCTTGCTCGTGATCCTCGTCCTGTTGCGTCTGCAGACGAACTTTGGGTACGCGTACAAACGATATGGAATGCTCTTCCTCAGTCAGACATTCAAACTTTGTTTGACTCCATGCCACGTCGTGTAGCAGCACTTATTGCGGCGCGTGGTGGCCACACAAAATACTGATTCTGATCTCTTATTCTTGTTTGTTTGCTTTGAACATTTAATCATTTATTTGTACCACTACCACTCAACTGTGTATTAAATTGCATTCAATTATGACGATTCCTTCTTGGTGTTGCAATTTTCACAAACGTGAGTGTAATTGGTGACCTTAACATTAACTATTCTAGATTTGGTGCTCTTCTCCTAAATTCATCTGCTCTTCCAAATTCGAAATCCTTCGATGTTATGTAACAAACTTAAAATTAACCAAGCGTAGTTTGGCAATACCTTGTACACTTATCTAGTAGTATAAATACAGCTTCGTTAGGCGATTACGTCACTTCATTTCTTCCCCTAGCTTCCGCCACTGCTAACGTATCTTCTATGGTCTGCTTGTTCGTCTAAAATGATGTCGCTCCTGTCAACCTGTGTATATAAGAATACATCGTAATTCTTTAAGACTTAAAAATATATTATATACGAAGAATTGTTTTAATGTGTCTAGAAATAAAGATGGTAATTGGCTGAACTTGGTTTCGTATCAACTTTTCCCTCACGTCCTGCCACTGTGCTATCACGGCTATGCATCAGATTATGACATATATAGATGTATTTAGTATACGTATATACATACCCACTCTGTTAGCCACTTGGTGAGCTCAGTTTTTGTGTTCTTATATATTGGTGAATTGTGCATTTTTTCCCTTTAAAAGGAATTGAATTATGTTGTCCTTAATGCTCCCGTTAAGGTTTTTAGGCCTTTACTTATCCTGCATGCAATAATTGTAGAATTATCAACAATTTCAAAGTTGTTTACGTCCGACTAAGCCTAACGAAGCAGCCATTTTTGCTTATTTTTGAAACTTAATGGAATAATGAATTAAGCCAGCTTATGCACCAACTTCTTTGTCTTTTTGCTGAGTGATACCAGAAGTAAACTTTCGGTTTTGTGCCCCGAAAAATGTGCCTTTCTGCCCTCTAACCGAATGGCTTGTTTTTGTGTAAAAACTCTTTATGCTAATTGTAAATATTGTTTTTTTAACTGTTTTATCTGTATTTGGTATTTCATGTTTTTCAATATTTTCCAGTTTTTAATGAAGATGTTTCTCGTTTTTATGTATTTTTGCTTTGCCGCAAAGCGAATTAATCAAATGAGAAATATATGTCTAATGAAATTCGAGGAAGCAAGTTTAAATGAAATTCCGCAAAAAAATGTGTATAATTTAATAGGCCGCACAACGAAGTCATGTGGTGTACGCGTCATATTTTTTTTTGAGCAGGAGTGCACTCCTAATTTTATTCATCTTGTTACGTTTTTTTCTTCAAGGTTCGTGGATTTGGAGTGAATGACGACGGCGACACTTGATGAAGTATCGAAACACACTTTATTGGCCAGTATTTTACAAGACAGCTCCAAAATCACGCTTACAGTCGTCGAAGAACTACTATAAACACGCTGAGACAATCAGCGACACAGCCTTCAGACTATCAGGCTGTAACGGTGCAGACAGCTTCACGGCAAAGCACAGAGTACAGCTCCCGACTCTGCTCAGTCGTTCCCGAAGCGCAACACCAC
>KK120349.1:147095-158764 GCA_000611955.2 Stegodyphus mimosarum
ACTCTAAGATACGCGACGATGCACTATCTCGTGATACACTAAGAAACGCTCTCGATGTAGTCGAGGACCAACTAGACACTCGCTTACTGACTGACTATTAGCTCGCTAGACGAAACGCCAACTAACTCTCCGCGTACCAGCAGGGTTTATATAGCTTTTGGCTTGTATTCCAGAACGTTCTGGACTAAACCAGGAAGAATTCGTTCTAGAAGGTTCTCCCTGCGTCTATAGCATATCGCCAATTTTGTCGCCAAATGGGCGATTTCTCTCCAAATAAGGCAACCCTGCCTTTCCTTACCATTTTATGGCAACCCTAAACCTGCTTTGCGGGGAAGCTATCTTACCGCGCCTGGACATTTCGTAACAATATATAGTTTAAAAATAAATCAGCTAACTGCTTACTCAGTATTTTGTCAAAATGATTGCACATATTGATTTCTTGAGATACATTTCTCGAACGATATTTTTTGGGTTTTAAGTTCTCTTATATAGTTTGTATTCCTTAGAAGTTATGGTAATAGGTAATTTATCACTACCTATAATTTATCATTACTTACTAGTATCAACACTTATTTGTAAAATTTTTCTAATTTTGTCAACTTTCTTTTTGTTCTTTTTTATAATTATCGGCTGATAACATGAGTGTTATTAATATTCTATTTTCTTTAGGTCATCATATGCCAGCTCCTGATCAGTTGCGGTTAGCGTTAACGTGGAACCGAGTGGATATAGCAAAAAGTGAAATTTTTGTCTATGGACAAGAATGGCCGGTAAATATTTCAATTTCGTCAGTAAAGTTATTAATAACGTGATTGTAGGTGTTAAATTATTACAGTATATATTGGTAAACTTTTCTGAAGCAATACTTTATGATGCTGTATGAAAACACAAAATTTCAAATGTACCGTATTGAGAGAAACTGAAATGAAAACATACCTAAATATGTCAGGACTGAGTGTTCGGTGCATATTCTTGGCAAACATCTTTGTGAAACTCCTTAAGTCCTTATCTTGAACAGGGAGCTGAATGCAGCTATGTTCTGTGGTGGAATACTGTGATTCAGTGGTAGAAGAACTGCACTTGAAGGGGATTTAAAATCCTCTTTTATTAAATCACTATTATTTACAACCACTTCCTAACTCGGGAGGAATACAGAAAGTAAAAGACCACACTTGGGTCTAAAATGAACAATCAAATAATATTTAAAACTAAAGCTAAATAGAAACTAAGAAGTTGTTGCTCGCAGAGCTATAACGCGAGGTTGGCCTCTAAATTAAAGGGTGCGTAGCAAGATTTGTTAATACTAACGCAGTTGGATTTATTTCAATAAGCAATCACGTAAAGCGCTATGGCTTAGAATATAAATGCTAGCTAGTCAGGAGAACGTCGAATAGAATGATCATGGTCTGAGACTAAAAGCTCTCTCACACTGAAAGGTTTCTACCTCTGGTTTAAATATAACTTGGCTCCACTTCAAATTAACATAAAGCTGAAAACGCGCGCTTCTTCTAACGGGAAGCTGAAAATGAGAAGGGATAGAAAGATTTAAATTAAAATAAAACTTTGTTAATTTAACTAGAACCTTACAAATAGGATATTTAATTAGAAAGCACAGTCGTAAAATTAAAATAAATTATAAAGTGTTTGAATTGCCTTATCACATTCAAAATACCTTAACTTAAATTTCAACATGGATCATTACATTTTTTTTCGAATTCTAACTGAATATTAACTAATAAAATCTCTAGCCATTTTTTTTAATTTATGTGATGTACAAAAGTAATGCTTTAAAACAAAACGTTATTGTGAGCCAGACAACTGCATATAAATGTGTTGGATGTGCCGTCCGACTGGCGTAGTTGTTAACGACGCTGACTACTGTACCGAACAGCCCGGGTTCATCTCGACAAAGGCATGGATGGTTGTAAATGTAGAGTGTCTGTGAGACATGGGGGTACTCTAAATATGCGGCAAGCCGAATGCCTTCTCAAGTGGTTGATGGTAGCGGAAGAGGAGTGGGAGACCCTTGGATCCGTGTCCCCAGGATGCTCTCCAACAAAATTGGGGGCGGAACTGAGCAAAGGTGTTCTATCACCTATGTAGTGCTCAAGGCTCTTGCCAACGACAGGCACAATCTTGCACTCCTTTCCTCAATGAATGGCGTGGGCTTGTTTTGACGTTACTTTCAGACAAGTGAGGTAAGTCATAACAGCAACATGTTGATGTGTAGATGTCAGTACTAAACATAATATTTTTCCAATTCTATGTTCATATATATATATATATACAAAACAATTTTTTAAAAAATATGAACATGCCTAGTGTATTTTAGTATGTACGTATGTATACGTTCTTACAGATATCACAAAAATATTCTAGCCGTATATATACGCCCTTGCCGGTTTTCGCTAAGAAAGTGCCAATTTCTCAAAACTATTATGAGAAAATATTTTTTTTTATTTTAATATAAAAATTCTCCTGGTATTTTATACCTCGATTTGTGTATTTTTAATAATGTTGCCTTAATTTCTTTGATATATATGCCTAGTATTAAGTTGTTGAAAATTTATCACTAAAGACATAAAGTAAGAAATTTAGAACTAATTTTTCACAAAGACAAAATTGAAATTCATAATTAATAAATTTCAAATAATCCATTAAATGTGACAAAGAATGTAAAAATTGTTAAAACCTAAACTTTTCAAACAAGAACTACCCCCCCCCATTTAAAAAATTAATGAAATTTAAGGGAAATTAACAAAAACAGAAGAGGAATTCAATCAACTTCAATGTTACTTCATGAGGAGGGAGGAACTTTGAAATCAAATGAAATTTCTCTTCTACAAAAAAACTTGCTTTTCTGTATCCAGAATTAGCCGATGAACCCTTTTGATGTATTTTAATTATAATAGTTCATCCGAAAATTCTGGCCCTTCCCCAAAGCAAGGAAAGAACAAAGTAAACTCTAATTAGAATATTGAACGTTAACTAAAGAGAATTATGTTTTACTTAAAGAATTGAAAACGAAAGTGAAGAAATAAAATACTTCATTGAAACTGTTTTTTTTTTCACTTTCGTTTTCAATCGTATTGAAAAGTTTATTTTAGAGTAGTCGAAGTTTATTTGACACTAATATTATAAAAAAATTTAAATCGGAAATATTTATTTAAACAAGCGGTTATTTTATCTTCTAGTCTAGAGCAGTTTGTAAACATCGATATATTTTTTTATTCTATTCAGTTTACGTAGTTCGTATGTTTCTACGCCATCAGCATCAGCACTATTTATGGGCTAGAGATTACTGCTATTAGAGCAGTTTGCAAGCATCGATAAGTTTTCCTATTCTGTACAGTTTTACGTAGTCAATATTATGCTACACAAGCACAATAAGCAGTATTTATTTACATAAGCACTATTTATTTGGCCCTGTAATACCATAATTCATCGTTTCCCAGATGCTTTAGCCTAACGACCCATACAGGTAATCGCAATTTATCTTGATTCACATACGTGTCGTTGCTTCGAAAAACAAAAGTAAGAAAAATGATTCCTAGAAGAAAATAATATGATGATGAAACAGTAATAAATAAATATATAGTTTATTTACTACTATAAATTTTCTGTGCTACATGTATGATTATTTTATGAAGTGCCCTTTTAAAATCAATTTGTGTTGAAATTTCTGGAGACTTCTGCTTTTCATTAAGTAACGTAAACATAACGGAAAAGATAGCAGTATAAAAAGTCCTTTACATCGTGCTTGCTTTAGTGAGCAAACAGAAATTTAATTATACACATTCACTAATACTGGAGATTGAAAATACAGAATTTTGTGTTGCGTGCATGAAGGAACCATTTGGGGATAAATTAGTTTTAACTGGTTTGAAAGTATTAAAATCCATCTATGCGCATTTCTTGCTTTAAAAATATGATTAATATTTGCTTTTCCAGCTACATCATCTTACTTTATAGGTACTTAATGAAAAAACATTTTATTGCGTCCTCGATAATGGAAAATTGATAAACTTTTTTTTTGTGTAATGACTTTTAAAATGCACTCTTCTTTTTATTTAGGAACCACGGAAGAAAAGAAAATGTAAATGAAATTTTAAATAGTTTATTTTTTACAATTACTGACTAAATGTTTATGTGCTTACGTTTTCAAACATGCACACAAATTAGATACGAATAGGCAACTGAAATCATTCGCTGAGATGTAAACTTGTTTAAATAGGTACGAAAGTAGAAGCTACTCAAAATTTTATTTTTAAGCGAAAATTATAGATTTGTGATTTCCTTTGGTATGTACAATAAAAGGTACATGCGAATAGTTTCATGAATCCCGCAAAGCATTATGAAAATCTTGGCTATAAAATGACATTGTTCAGACTGAAACTTCAAGCTTTCTTTCTTAAAACTATATACCGAACGTAATGTTAGTTTTAAGATACATATTGTTGCGTTATACGGGTTCGTGGGTTTGAGAGTATCCGATGAAAACACGATGCAGAACAATAAAAAGCACAATTTATTTACAAGAATCACTATTTACAGCACAGTTCCAAAATTACCTTTAAAAGCGTCGAAAATCTACAATAAATGCGCTGAAACAATCAGCAACACAGCTTCAGGCTGTAACTGTAAAGGTAGCTTCACGGCAACACTAAACTTATAATAAAACACCGTGGAACAATCACCAATACACTGTCAAGCTGTACTGTAAAGGTAGCTTCACGGCAAAGCACTATCTCGATCGCTTTCCGTTCACAAAACTCTCGCGTAGCTTAGCACTCACAGCAAGCAGCTATTCTCACAATGCTCACAATGCCGGCTCTCAGAAACGCACGGGTTTATATAGCTTTTCCTTAGGTTCCTCACGTTTCGAGAAATATCTCGACAGGAAGTTATTCTAGAAGCTTCCCGATTGGACCATGGGATATCGCCTATTTGGTCGCCAAATGGGCGATAAAGTCGCCAATCTGGCAACCCTAGTGCTATGCCGGAAAGCTTACATACAGGCGCAACCGCCGACTTTTTTGCAACAATATGTACAGATAGTGTACGCACATTTTTTATAGAATTTTGCTTTGCTATAGAAACAGGTCTGCCTGGAATTTTTAAAAATACAGCAAACTCTTTTTGGAACTCTTAAAAATACACCTGTATTCTTAAAACTTTTATATAACTTTTAAAAATTATACTTTATTTTACTTTTTATATACTTAAAAAAATACAGCTGTATTTTTAAAACTATAAATTATCGTCTGTGACTTTATAGTTTTGCTTTTATGCAAAATGGTTCTTTTAAAGAAGCAGGTGGATGGAAGGCTATGTTTGTGTTCTTTCCGAAGAAAATTATTCATATCCATTTATGAAAAAAAAACGCTGTGGAAACCATGGTTTTTCGATATCTAAATCCACGATAGGTAATATTGTCAACAAGAAAGGGAAAAAACGTCAGATTTTGGCTTCAAGTGCAAACAATCTTCCTAATAGATGTCTAAGGGAAAACGAAATGTTTCGAATATTGCAAAGATAAGGTCTTTACTGTTAAAAGAAAGAACGCCAAGTGAGAGCAGTTGCGAAACAATTAAATGCTCGGTGTCATCTCTAATAAAGTGATTAATTCCTATCTGAATCTCAAAAAGGCGAAAAAACATAATGTAAATCGTCTTTCTCCACGGCATATCCCCGAACGCAGAACGCTTTACAAATTTCTCCATAAGAAACATTTATCAAGGCAAAAATGGAAAAATTTTGTCACGATAGAAATTTGGGGTGTATTTTTAAACAACTGCAATAAAAAAGATCCATTTATTCCAATTATTATCCTCAAAGAGGAGAAAAAAAATCTTGGAACATATTTGAAAGAATCTAAAGAAAATTTTTCAGCATTACTTGTATTTTATACAGCGGCGAATTAAAAAAAGGGGACTGGAGAAAAAGTTAAGATCAACTCCACCTATTATTAGTGACATATTTTGTACCCAATTTTGAAATATGAAATGCGTTTTCTTTGCCCACGGGACCATCATTCAGTAGAACTTCATCAAGACAAACAAACAGCTACACGTCAAAATCCACTGTCAATTTCCTGTTGAAAATGGAACAAGAAACAGGTATCAAGGCCATACCCGTTGCCAATATCCCTACTAAATCTTTTGATGTATCACCCATGGAATTTTGAGCTTGTGGACTTGTAAAAATCGGTTTGACCAAACGTCGGCTTACAACTTACAGAACTTGAAACGAGAAATATCGTCACCAACTTTAATCCTATAACTGGCCAGGATTTTAGCTAAGCAGGCACAAATTTCCTAAAACTACTATGAGAAAAAAATATTTTCTCAATTTTAATGTAAAAATTCTCCTGCCATTTTATACCTGGATTTGTGTACTTGCCTTAATTTCTTTGGTATACACTGGTGTGCAAAAATTAAGGAGGAGACGGTTTGTTCAATATAACTTTTTACAAAAGCTTTATTGAAAAACTAGCATGGAGCGCAATGCGACTGAAGTCCGAAACATCCCTGTGATGGGTGTCCAGCAAGAAACATCCGGTCTTTAATAGGGGATATGATCTCCCCTGACTGCTAGGCAGGTTTCACATCATTTGTGCATGCTGGATATGTGGTTGTTAATGAGCTGTTGAGACACTGCTGCTCGTTCCTCTTGTAGCACCAATCGCAGTTTGGGAATCGTTACTGGTGATAAGTTACGTGCTGCCACGGGTCTCCCTAGTAAGTTCCGTACATGCTTGACGGGATTTAGATCCAGAGACCTTGCCGACCAATCCATGTGTTCAATATCTTCACTCTCCAACAGCTCTTCGACAGTAACTGTGCGATGAGGTGGAGCGTTGTCGTCCATGAAGAGGAACTGAGGACCCATAGCCCTTGTGAAAAGACGCATGTAAGGAAGAAGAACCTCGTTACAATAGCAGTCCCAGGTGACGAACCTCCTTGGGAGATATGAAGGTCGGTCCGGCTACCAAGCATTATGTCTGCTCGAACGAGAACTCCGCGACCTCCAAAACAGTCCCTTTTGATGATGTTGAAGGGGTTATTGCGTGTTCCCCGCTCTGTCCAGATGTGTATGTGTCTAGAATCGCAACTCAGACTAAATCTGCTCTCATCTGTAAAGAGTACTCGTCCCCATTCATTGTCTCTCCAATTCCGGTGTTCCCGGCACCACAGAGAACGCCTTCTCCGATGGGCAGGCGTTAGAGGTACACACCGTACAGGGCGTCGTGCAAACAGACCACCACCGTGCAGTCTTCTGGCCACGGTAAAACGCGATATCGGTCGTCCAGTCGCCTGTGTCGTGTGTCTAGCGGTTTCTCCCGCTGTCTGCCGCCTGTTTCTTCTGGCCTGTAAGGCAATATACCGGTCATCTGCGGGTGTCGTTCCTCGTGGACGACCACTGCTAAACCCCCGGATAGCTGTTCCTGTAGTTTGAAATTGTCTCCAAAGTCGTGAAACGATGCTGTGAGCAATTCCGAACTCTGCATCTACAGTTGTCACACTGCGGCCTTCTTCCAACTTCCCAATGATTCGACCTCGGATAAAAGCATCCAGATGTCCTCTAACAGACTGATTATTCGCCATTTCTCGCTGAGGCAGCAACTCTGTGATTTTAACTGCTATACGGCGTGCAAGCTCTTTGCCAGAAATACTGATTTTACACCGACAACATGCTTTATACTACTCAGACACTCCCCCATTACGTCTACCTGCATATCTGCGCATGTGCTACCGTACATCACCTTACTTAATCTCCTGATTGGTCTTTCTGTCCGCTCTGCCTCTTCGTTCAGCTGATATGCTAATTTTTCGACTTTCTTTCTTAATTTTTGCACACCAGTGTATTTTAATATGTACGTATAATATGCGTTCTTACAGATACCAAAAAATATTCTAGATTTATATATACGCCTTTGCCGGTTTTCGTTAAGAAAGTGTCAATTTCTCAAAACTACTATGAGAAAATATTTTCTTCATTTTGGAATAAAAATGCTCCTGATATTTTATACCTCGATTTGTGTAATTTTAATAATATTGCCTTAATTTCTTTGATATATTTTAATATGCACGTATATATACGTTCTTGCAGATATCACAAAAAATATTCTGTGCCGTACATATATACGGCCTTACTGCTGCATGGAAAGATGGCACTAAACTAATACCCGAAAAATGTATGAACCGTTTCTAATGTTTCTATTATTAAAGTTAAATCGTTGCTAACAAGAGGAAATCTGCCGACACAGAAATGAATTGCAAAGTCTTTGAATACATCTGTAGCAACAATAAATAAAATAATGAACTAATATTTGCAAAGTAAAAAGGATAAAAAAAATTTCATCAGCTTTTACCGAGGCCCAACAAAGAACAATTTTTAGAACCCTGTATGAAAATTATTTAGCAAGAAATAAATGGAGATACGAGGCGTATTCGGAAACTAAGTACCGCTTAAAAAATAGTAAAACAATTTTTTCGAATCCAATTTTATTTTTACATGAAAATACATGTCTTAAACTATTTTTCAGCATAGTCTCCGCCAATGATCATAGCGGGTGACCAGTTTTTGTATACCATCGTCAAAGCAACTTCCCGCCAGTTTCGATAACCACGACTCCACAGCATTTTTCGTGTCATCGTCAGATCCAAAGCGCTTGCCACCAAGCTCGCGCTTCATGTGCAGAAACAAGTGATAGTCGGAAGGCGCCAAGTCCGGGCTGTACGCGGGTGATCGAACTGCTCCCAATGAAACTGTCGAATTAACGATCGAGTGACACCAGCAGTATGGGGCCGAGCATTGTCATGGAGCAACACAATTCCTTTACCGAGCATTCCTCTTCGTTTGTTTTGAATGGCACGCCTTAGTTTTGTTAAAGTCTCACAATATCGTGCCGCATTAATGGTTTCGCCTCTGGGAAGAAATTCAGTAAGCAAAACGCCTTTCCTATCCCAGAAGACAGTGCACGTGATTTTTTGTGATGACATTGTCACTTTGAACTTTTGTTTTTTCGGAGAATGAGTGTGTCTCCACTCCATCGATTGTTGTTTCGATTCTGGTGTGAAATAACACACCCAAGTTTCATCACCTGTCACAATTTGGTTTAAAAAGTTTTCTCCCTCATCCGTGTAAGAAATGTCAGGGCACTACCAAGTCGCTTTCTTTTGTGAACATCAGTGAGCGTTTTTGGAACCCATCGGGAACACAGTTTGCGATAATTCAAGCGGTCGGACACAATTTCGAACAAAACAGTACGTGAAATTTGTGGAAATGCCTCTGAAAGAGTTGTCATTGTGAAGCGTCTGTTCTCACGAATTGCTTCATCAACTTTCCTTACCAAAACATCGGTGACAACAGAAGGCCGACCACTCCGAGCCTCGGCGTGGACATTTGTTCGACCTGCATTAAACATTCTTACCCACTTTCTCACCATTCCATCACTTATCGCGTATTCACCGTAAACTTCTGTCACTTGACGATAAATTTCGGCCGGTTTAACATTCCTCGCGTTCAAAAATTTAATCACGGCACGAATCTCACAGTCAGCGGGAGAGCTAATTGTCTTAAACATTTTGAATGTGCACACCAAAATGGCGACAACTGAAAGTCAGTGAACAAGAAAGACTAGTGCGCATGCGCGGGACGCCTACCACAGCGCTGCGACGGAGCTAGAATGAAACGGTACTTAGTTTCCGAATACGCTACGTACATCGTGACTCATGATGAAGTAAGGGTTTATCTACCAATCTATGCCAATCAAAAAGCTATGTCTTAGCAAATTAGTCGTCAAGTAGTAAAGTTACGCTATGTTCCACTTTACTCGTGGTTCTTCCAAAATTCCGTCTAGTTGAGACGCCACCAATATATGTTCTACTTCTGTCACCTACCCGGCCATAACATTCACAGCCTTCTTCTTTCATCTGTTTAATCTTTGTATCGAATCGGTTCATATAAAATATTTTTCTTTATACCTAAACATACTTTCTGAGCGATCGCAAAAGTAATAGGAACATGCAAATTATTCTTGAATTAAATATTTTCTTACGAAATATATTGTAGACTATGAAATTTGAATAAATTTCCTTGTTTCTTTAGTATTGAAATTTTCTGCAAAAAAAATTTACCTAATGGTAAACAACCGTACAGCTCGAACCGCTACTATAAAAATGATCAATAAGTATGGAAATATGTATAATTTTCTTTCGAAAAAAATTCAGCGTTACCTTTCTTTCGATAATAGAATGTTTTCCAAGCAACTTCAAATAGAATCTCTGATCGAAAGAGATTCTATTTCTTATCTATTTTATTTTCCTCTTCCAAATTATCCTTCGTAATATTTGTGGTCTGGTTTAAAATTATTTCTTAGTCTTTTCAGTCTAAAACTTTTAAAAATGTAAATTTATTTTTATTTACGGAAGTGAAAATGATGAATGCTGCTTCTGAAGACTTCCCCCTTTTGTGAATTTAGTTTTTGTAGCATTTGGAATTACACATCATAAAAGGTTCATTTTGTTCGCTTTTGAAAAAGATTTTGGAATTCATCTACGAAACAAAATATGACTGAAATAATATTTTCGAATATAATTCGGAGAATAAAATCTTTTAGTGGCCATATTTTTTTCTGTTGCTTTTTCTGCCGTTGAATTGCTTCTTCGAGTAATGAATTCCTCACTGTGAGAAATACTTTAATCTTAAAAATTGTTAGTTAGTAATTAGTGCTTTGATTGAAAAGTTACTTTGAATAATATAGTGTAAAAAAATAAGCTTGTTATAAAATAAAAGCTTATATTTATTTCCCCGAAAGAGTTTTGAAAACACATTTATAAGATGATCTTTCTAAAAAGAGGCTTTGACATTGCGCAGATGCTGGTTTTGTTTCAAAAATATGTGGGAACACTTCGAAACTTTACCTTTTGACTATGCATTTAAAAAACAAAATTTTTTTACTCCGCTTTCTATCCAAATGAATAAAGTATGCCATAAATAAGGTAAATTTAGCATTTGGGATTTTTTTGGCAAACTGTTTTCTTGTATCTCTCGTCTTACGGGAGCCGGTTGACAAAATTCAAATTGCGTTTTTCATGTCTCGAAAGCGCGACTTGGGATATGTATTAGATTTATATATAGCATGATTCTAACATAGGTATTTTGACACAATATCGGACTTTTTCTGAAATGACATGGCAGTTTTTTTACCCATATTTCGATTCTACGACTCAAATTATGCTTAAATATTACATTTTGTAATTTTTGGTGAGAAATTTAAAAAATTTATCTTGGCGCATTTTTTTTTCAGTTTGCGACAAGAATAATTCACTTGGGAACTTGTTAATATATAGCCACCTGTTTTCCTTTCCCTTTTTACACTGTGCAGGAGCGGAAAAAAATGTCAATCGTTCCTATATTCGAATAATTTAACATAGTGCCTAAACCACATTTGTCGATGCTGTCGTTTTTAACAAATATGCCAAATTTCAAAAATCGCCACTTTGCGTATATCTTCGGAAATTTTGAAAAAAATTTTTTTTGCAGGTATGCTTAGAAATACATCTACTTTAACGCGATGGTGAAAAATTTTATAGATTAATATTCATAGATTTATTATTTTATAGAATTAGATTTATTTATTATTTATAGATTTATTTATTATT
>KK120349.1:158857-177300 GCA_000611955.2 Stegodyphus mimosarum
TTTATAGAATTTTATAGATTATTATTTTATAGATTTATTATTCAAAATTTTTTCGAAAAATTCATACAAATCATTTAAAAATACAAATTTTAAAAATAAATAAAAAAATAGGCGAATTTTACTTGGAATGAACCTAAACTTCGAAATCTGAAAGAAAGAATCAAATACGTTTAATGAAAAAAAAAGAGATTAATAAATAACCAAATTATATTAATATTGAGGAGCTAAAATTTAAGAGCTAATTTTTTAAAAACGACTCGTGAGATTTTTTTACAAAACTTAGCAGTTTGGGATAATTTGAGTCGTAAAATCGAAATATAGAAAAACCTTTAGCATGTCATTTCAGAAAAAAGTTCGATTTTGTGTCAAAACATCTATATCAGAACAATGCTATATATAAATCTAGTATATATATATATATATATACACTAAGTCGCTCTTTCAAGACATGGAAAAGGCAAGTTGAATTTCACCAATCGGCTCAGTAGAACGGGAGATATAGAACAGTCCCATTTCTTTTGCTCTTTGTTTGTTGCGTTTAAGGTAGTATTATGCCTCATGTACGAAGTACTCGTACTAGCAGGCTCACAATTTGATTGCGGGAGAATTGCTGTCAACCAGAGCAAAAGGACTGTAAAGCGCAACTGCTGTTCAATAATTCAAGATCTAATAACCGTGTGACTCGTTCAGGTAAGCCGCACAAAGCGATGTGCATGGTCTTAAAAATCCCGACTCACCAATCACGACAGAAATGTCTTCATAGCCTTTGGGTATCGTAAGCTGAATCACGTACTCTGGGTCAAAATATTGTTGCGAAAAGGCCAGCTGCTGTGAGATAACTTCCTCGCAAAGCGTTGTTAGTGATGCAAGAAAGTGGCAGGGGAAGGCAAGGTGTCCAGATTTAACGCGAAACTGCCCATTTGGGCAAAACTGGCGATATGCCACAGATGGAGCAAAAGCATTCTAGAACGCATTTCTGTCGGTTTTCTCGAGAACATTCTTGAAAGTATGTTAAAGTTATATATACCCTGCCTGTACGGGGAGAAAGTAGTGTTTTGAGTTTAGAGATCGATCGAGTCGAGAGCTGTATTTTAGTGCTTTGCCGTGAAGCTGTCTTCACCGTTACAGCCTGAAAACTGTGTTGCTGATTGTTTCAGCGTGTTTGTCGTAGTTTTTCGACGACTGCAAACGTGTCTTTGAAACTGTTCTGTGTATTACTCCCGAATAAATTGTGTTTTGATTCTTCATCAAGTTTTATCATCAGTTAATTCAAATCCACGAACCCCTAGAATGTAACAATATTGAGTATGTTGCACAGCAGTAAGCATACGATGCGACGCTCTCTACAATGCCGTGGATTATCAGCAAGGCGACCATTTATTTTCACTTAGTACTACAGCTCAAAAATAAGCGCCCGCAGTGACGCGTTCAGCAACACGCATAAATGCATCCATGGCATAACGTCATCTTTACTGACGAATCCTGTCTCTGTATAACACGCTATCAAATAACTTTTAAATAAAGGAGTTCTCTTTGCTGTTTTTGTTGTAATAAATTTCAAAGCGACATGCTTCATTTTGCAATTCATTATTATATCTACTCATCCATTTTGAAAAACACCATAAAATTTTCAACGCGAATCTATAAATATCTGGCTTAATTAAATCCAAGCAGATCCAACAGAAATAGGCATGATTCCGAGACGAGCTCGAAAGAGCCATGATGAATCATAGAGCCAGAAAACTTGAGGGATGGACGATCATATTCCGATTAGTATAGCTGGGGGTTAACATTTTTATGGAAGTAGCAGTTTGGTTCATTGAAAAAATGGAGATTTACCGTTTCGAAATCCCTTGCGTGCTGATAACGAAGCAAAATTACTGGGTATAGTCCTAGAATGAAGCTGTTGAAGGCAGTGAAACTTCAATAAGTTGTAATACTTACTGTTCGAAAATTAAGTCTGATTTCTCAGATTCGACATTTAAGTAGTTTTTAATTAATTTCTTAATTTTTCAGTATGAATTGATTGTTGTCACAATCATTTACATTACTGTTGTAAAATGTGAAAAAAGAAAAACGAAAATAAGGGAACATTTCGAAACAACTAAATGGTTTAATAAATGATATTGCAACTGAATAAGTTGTCAGAACTGAGTGTTCTACGCATACTCTTGGCGACCATATCCGTGAGGTAGTTGGAAGTTCTGATCTTGAACATGGAGCTGAATGCAGCTATGTTCTGTGGTAGAATGCTGTGGTTAAGTGGTAGAAGAATTGCACGTAAGAAGGATTTAAAATCCTCTTTTATTAAACCACTCTTGTTTATAGCCACTTCCCAACTTGGGAGGGATCACAGAAAATAATGACCGCACTTGGGTCTAAACTGAAGAATCAAGTAATTTAAAGTAAAGCTAGGTAGAAATTAAGTAGTCGTTGCTCACATAGCTATAAACGCGAGGTTGGCCTCTATGCTAAATGGTGCGTAGCAAGGTTTAACTAATACTGTCGCACTTAGATTTACTTCAGTAAGTAATACAGTAACAGCGCTAGGGCTTAGAATTTAAATACTAGCTAGTCAGTCGAACAGAGCAGTGGTCTGAGACTAAAACCTCTCTCACACTGAGAGGTTCCTACCTATCGCTTAAATAGAAACTTGGCTCCACTTCAAATTAGCATAAAGCTGAAACGCGCGCTCATTCTAACGGGAAATTGAAATAAGAACTCATAGGAAAGGGAAATTAAAATAAAACTTTGTTAGTTTAAACTAAAACCTTACAAAATGAATTTTCAGTTCATTCGAGTGTTAATTTATAGCAGGGGTCGCCAAACTTTTCAGGCTGTGGGCCGTATTGCCTCTTTCACGAAGCTTCGAGGGCCGAGATCCAGTTAATTCATCATACACGGTGATTCAACTATGATGAACAATATACACATTTTTAAACCAGGCAGTGAGATTTTTGTGATTAGATCTATACGCTATGATCCTACAAAGAGCATTGCTTTTTAGACTTTAATTCAGTTTCACCTGACACAAATTTCTTAAAGCTGTTTTTAAACATTTACAAAAACATATTTTTTGTCCTGAGATTTCTTCGGTTTAGTATGTGTTTTACGTTTTAATGGATTTACCTCTGTTTCATATTGTGGGCAAGTCTTGTGTGGGAAAAAAATCACCAAACTTAAAGTAAATTACAACATATACAGAACAAAAATTAAAATTTAAATAAAACCCTACTGAAAATTTCTATGAACTAACTAACGAGAAAACTATTATGAACGTAGGAAAGATAACTCACGAAACCTTTATTCTTATTAAAAAAAAATGAGAATTTTTTACGGACATGTCGGAAGTAAAGAGAATATTGTAATCACGAAAATTTTTGGATGCCATATTTCAACGAAGCTTTTGACCGCTCTCGAATCCATTTGAACGATTTTTTTTTGTGTGTGTGACACCTGTACGTATGGACAATGATATGATTTTTCTGTTGAATTTTATGTTCCGCAAAAATAAAAGACCTTTTCCTTTCCTAAAATGGATTGAGGAGAGGATTTTTTTTCGTGACATCTGCACGTATGTACGCATGTATGTATGTCTCACAACTCAAAAACGATTAGCTTGAAACGTTAACATTAACGCTGAAACGGTCAGCAGCACAGCCTTTAGGCTATAATTGTGAATTATGCTCGTCCCTTTTTGGTTGCAATTGGCAATTATGTATATATATAATATATCCACTCTGTTACTCGGCTCAGTGAGCTCAGTTTCTTTATTCTTATAAGTTTGTAAATTGTGCATTTATTGCGTGAAAAAAAATTGAATTATATTGTTCTTACATTGCGGTTAAGGTTTTTATGACTTTAGTTAATCTGCGTGCAATAATTGTAGAATTATAAATAATTTAAAAGTTGTTTAAATGCTACTAAGCTTAACGAAGGCGCCATTTCTTTATATTTAAACTCTTGTTTTGTTTGAAGATGTGATCAGTTTTAATGTATTTTTGCCTTGTCGCGAAATAAGAAATGAATTGATTGAATGAGAAACATATCTCTAATAGAATTCGAGGAAATACGTTTAAGTGAAGTGCGGCAAAAAAATTTAATAGAACTATGGAGAAGTCATGTGTAGGTCTCATGAGTTTTTCTCTATAGAGTGTTGCTGTATTTCACTCGTTGTACCCCCTCCGGGGGTCGACGTAGAGAACTATGCTACGCTACTGGCTAGGATCTGTACCTAGGGAGTCTCGACCACGGGGGTATACAAATTACGAATCTTGTGATTCTGGGGGTTCTGGAAAGGTCACTTATTGGCCGGCCCGGGGTCCGGGAAGTCTTAGAGTAGTGAATATGCGTGATAGGTAACGTATTTTTAAATTGGCTGCTATATAAAATAGTTAATATGTATGTTATTTGTTACTTTAAATTTTATAAAATTATTTTAAATAAACACCTGGCGGGCCGGATCATTATTGCTCGCGGACCAGATTCGGCCCTCAGGTCGTAGTTTGGAGAAAGCTAATTTATAATATTTGCTTCTTTTAAACGAGTAACTGACTTATTTCATGAAACAACACAGCAGTGTGTCTTGTTCAAGCACTAAGTTAAAGACAGTTGTTTCGCATTATGGAAAAAGGAATTATACGGACTGCTATGTTTCGCCAAAACTTCTGCCAACTGGATTTATTAAGACCGAAATTTGTCTCCGCTAATAAGTATAGGTTTTCCGGATAATCTGGAATCCCAGATGTCAACTCCATTTCCGATAGTAATCCTGACTAATCCTTATTACCTGGGATGTCGCATTCGGCTGACACTTACGCTTCCGACCGTAACATGAAATCGATCACGAATCTGTTGCTGGCCCTGTTTATGGCTGGTCATATGTGCACATAAATTAATTACGAATGCGGCTTCTTTAAATCTCCGTGAACGTGGATCATACTTTTTTAGTTAAGGGGGTCTCTCCGTGAGATTTTCAGTGACGTAATTCTTCAGGGTCCAAAGTTGTATGTTTGCATACTA
The DNA here is from genome assembly GCA_000611955.2 of Stegodyphus mimosarum. Lineage (NCBI taxonomy): Eukaryota > Metazoa > Arthropoda > Arachnida > Araneae > Eresidae > Stegodyphus > Stegodyphus mimosarum. The sequence goes on from KK120349.1 coordinate 163,880, forward strand.
CATTTATCCTTTCAGGAATAGAGGAGATCTGAAGTTGAAACTTAGTTTCGTGGCTTCAAAAACTGTCTCTAATTGCTTTTATCGAATAGAAGTGTTCCTCTCAAAATTTGGATGTATTCAAACCATGTTGTGTGGTTTTAGAAGCAAACAAGTTTATTTGTGATCTTATGAATTCATATAGATATAACTAACTTCATATTTGTAACTAGTAGTAAAAAAGAGTTGAATTTTTCAGTCAGGACACTCTTATAGGACAAAAGGTTTTGTCCATTATCAGGGGGTATCTGCTGAAGTAGGGTGTACTGGTGTTTTGTTTTGGGACTCCGACAATTCAGAGAGTTTAACTTTTCGTAAAATGGAATATCCGGTAATAGAATTTCGATTTTACTAGTAATCGTACAGGATATTACCCAGACATTGTTTCGTTTTACAGGTTCGTGGATTTGGAGTGATTGATGAACAATCAAAACACATTTTATTCGTCAGTGTTATACAGGAGAGTTCCAAAGACACGTTTACAGCCATCGAAAATCTATGATAAAAACGCTGAAACGGTCAGCAGCACAGCCTTTAGGCTATAATTGTGAAGACAGCTTGTGTTTTCCAACTCAGTCGATCGCTGCGGAGCTAGTTTCTGAACTCAAGACACTGCTACTGAACATCCCCACGATAAACTGCTACTCCGCGTACAGGCAGGGTATTTATAGCTTTTGACCTGTCTTCGAGAACATTCTCGGTAAGACCGGTAAGAATTCGTTCTAGAACGTTCTCGCTCCGTCTGTGTCATATCGCCGATTTTTCGCCCAATAGGTAATTTCGCGCCAATCTGGCAACACTGCATTTCCTTGCCATTTTCTGGTAACCCTAAACTCGCTGTGCGGGGAAGCTATCTTACTGCAGCTGGGCATTTTGCAACAATATATTAAACATTTTATCCCTCATATGAATTTATATTATGTATAATACTTTGATAGATATTTACAAAAGCAAGGACATAAAATCCAATCAATTGAGAAATACCTGGTAGGGAAGCATGCTAATTTGGAATTAAGACAAAATTCAGTTTCAGATATCATTTAAGATTATCACCTTTGAAATGTGTATTTTGTGAAAAAACGTTTGGCATCAGTCTTAATTTGTCTTTAATTTAAGAAATAAATGCTATTTTGTGCTATATATATGAATAGTTTTTACGCTGAGTCAGATTTTGACTGAATTCCTCTTCCTATTTTTCCTATTTGTATTGTTCGGAAATTCTTCTGGTTCGAAAACAATAGGTTGATGTTTTTTTATTGGGAAACTTGGGGATTTTGCTAGTTCTGATTTTATTTCTTTCATGTCTTCTTTATGCCATATTTCTTTCATGTGTCAGGATTGCTTGTTCGGTGCATATTCTTGGTGAACATCTTCGTAAAAGGTAACTAACTCGTAAGTCCTGCTCTTGAACAGGGAGCTGAATGCAGCTATGTTCTGTGGTAGAATACAGTGTATAACTGTAGAAGAACTACACTTCAGAGGGATTTAAAAACCTCTTTTATTAAACCATAATTATGTACAGCCACTTCCCAACTCGGGATGGATACAGAAAATAATGACCGCCACTTGGGTCTAAACTGAACAATCAAATTTAATTTAAACTAAAACTAAATAGAAATTAAATAGTCGTTGCTCACAGAGCTATAACGCGAGGTTGGCCTCTAAACTAAATGGTGCGTAGCAAGATTTAACTAGTACTGACGCACTTAGAATTACTTCAATAAGTAATAACGTAACAGTGCTACGGCTTAGAATTTAAATACTAGCTGGTCAGGCGAACGTCGAACAGAGTAACAGTGGTCTGAGACTAAAAGCTCTCTCACACTGAGAGGTTTCAACCTTTCGTTTAAATAGAAATTGGCTCCACTTCAAATTAGCATAAAGCTGAAACGCGCGCTTATTCTAACGGGAAGTTGAAATGAGAAGAGATAGAAAAAGTCAAATTAAAATAAAGCTCAGTTAGTTTAACTAAAACCTTACACATGTGCCTCTGTAACTTCCCGTTCGAGTAATACAGAGGATGTTAGCATTTTGTTTAAACGATTTTGCTGTGCTATAAAAAATCGCCTGCTCTGAGTTTTTTTAACTTCAACAATATTTTTGAAAGGAGAAATTATCGTTTGCTACTTTAAAATTTTAGTTTCATTCAAAATGGAGATGTAAACAAGCAATGCTGTGTCTGAGGTCTTTCCCAAGAAAATTATTCCTAACTAATTATTAAAAAGGCTGTGAAAGCCATGGCTCATCGTTATTGAAAGCTACGGTAGGTGACGCCGTCAACAAGAAAGGAAAAATAAACGTCAAAGTGGGGCTTCGAGGGGAAATATTGTTCCAAATACATACCAACGAAAACAAAATGGAATGTTTAAAATGTTGCAAAAAAACGATCCTTAATGTTAAAAGAAAATCACCAAAATATTGTTGCAAAATCATTAAAATGCTCCATGTCATCTAGAAGCAAAGTGATTCATACCGATTTGAATCTCAAAAAAGCGGAAAAACTTAATTTACATCTTCTTCCTTCACGACATATCACCGAAAGCAAAACTCACTGCAGAATTCTTTATGCGAAAGATTTATCTGGGCGAAAAATGGAAAAATAGTGTCGCGGTAGAGGAATCTTGGGTATATTTAAACAACTGTAATAAAAAATCCATTTTTTATCATCAAAGATAGGTGATAGGTGACAGCAGGGCCGAACACCCGGACGGCTTACAATGACTACTCAGGTGCTGTCCGAACCCTGCAACTATCTGTAGCTGAAACTTTTACAAATAGACATAAATATGCAAGAAGACACTAATATACTTATAACCAGATGGACACAATGCGCCTGATAGAGAAGTGAGTATTCACTGTGTGCTTAGATACTTATGTGATTTTATACATAGACACTAATACGAGGAAGACACTTATACGCTTATAGAGGGATACTTATGGACTTATGGAGTACACTTATGGACGCTGATACACAAATTTACATAGACACTTATACACGTAACGACGTGGACACTACTACGTAAATACAATATACTCATAATTACGCATATACAAAGGTCGCATGTTTACAGTTCGCATATATACATAGACACTAATAATGCAACACTCTAATATACTACAAAATGCGACACAATATGCTATAGACTACTATATGTTGACACTAATATGTGGGTACGATATGCACTTATAAAATTATTCTATTATTCTACAATAACTTACACATGGATACAATGAACTGATATACGTAGACACTAAGATACATAGACACTTACACTAAGATACGTAGACACTTACACCATATTACGATGTATGTAAAATTAAGTATTGGTACATATAGATACTGTGTAAATTCGATAAATTTTAAAATGCACTTTTATGTGAATATTAATAATACACTATACAGGTGTTACTCTGTATGTACTTAGATCTTAAAACATGGCAACATAATGCGAGAGTACATTTATAGACACACTACACAAATGACACCATACGTCAATGTACATAATGCTACACACTAAGATACTGTACACTAAAAGATAGACACAGTACACCAATGCACACAATGCACAGTACACAAAGACACACTAATATACTATACATCAGTATTCTATACACTAATTTACTATACACCAATATACTATACAATAATTCACTAATATACTATACACTAAAAGATAGACACGATACACCAGTGCGCATAAATGCGAAACAGTAGTATACATTGACACGAATATATAAGTCCCATATACACAAAAATACACGTAGGTAAGATAATGCAATTATTCTAACATACACGTGGATACAATACACTGAGATAGGTAGAAACTTACGCTAATTTACGATGTCAGGACTGAGTGTTCGGTACATACTCTTGGCAAACATATTCGTGAAATCACTAAGCCCTGATCTTGAACAGGGAGCTGAATGCAGCTATGTTCTGTGGTAGAAAACTGTGGTTAAGTGGTGGAAGAACTCCGCTTAAGAAAAATTTAAAATCCTCTTTTATTAAACCACAATTATATACAGCCACTTCCCAACTCGGGAGCGATACAGAAAATAATGACCGCACTTGGGTCTAAACTGAACAATCAAATAATTTAAACTAAAGTTAAGTAGAAATTTAAGTATTCGTTTCAAACAGAGCTGTAAACGCGAGGTTAGCCTCTATGCTAAATTGTGCGTAGCAAGATTTAACTAATACTAACGCACTTAGATTTACTTCAATAAGTAATAGAGTAACAGCGCTAAGGCTTAGAATTTAAATACTAGCTAGTGAGACGAACGTCGAACAAAACCGCAGTGATCTGAGACTAAAAGCTCTCTCACACTGAGTAGTTCCTCGCTACCGTTTAAATATAAACTTGGCTCCACTTCAAATTAGCATAAAGCTGAAACGCGCGCTCATTCTAACGGGAAGTTGAAATAAGAAATCATAGGAAAGGGGAAATTAAAATAAAACTTTGTTAGTTTAAACTAAAACCTTACACTTTGAGTTCCGAGAATGACAGAACCGAGTCGGGAGCAGTACTCTAGTGCTTTGCCGTGAAGCTATCTTCACCGTTGTAGCCTGAATATTGTATTGCTGATTGTTTCAGCGTGTTTGCCGTAATTTTTCGACGACTGTAAATGTGTTTTTGGAGCTGTCCTGAGTAATACTGGCTAATAAATTGTGATTTCGTTCTTCATCAAGTGTTGTCGTTTATCACTCCAAATCCATGAATCCGTAGAAACGCAAAAATACTGTTACTTAACGTCATTCTGACTTTGAGGAAAGCAACACGATTGCATGTGACGTCATTATATATCGATAATTTTTCGTTAACGTCAGCATTTTAAATAAATATCTGCTTTGGCAACTTGTTTTGTTTCAGGTTAGTATAATTGACACGATATGTTATTGCCATGTTAATTCTTTTAATGATATTGAAACAAAACATTGCTACATTAAATTTAGATCATGACATTCAGTATTAACCTGAAGTGTCAAAAGATTTCGTTTCCTGCTTTGGCAACAAAAATTATTTACGAATCGGTTTTCCTTGGAAAGAATGAACTGATTCCACTCATACTGAAATTATTTTATACATTTCCTTTTCAGGTGTACATAGAATGTATAATTTCTTTTTGGCCGCAGCCCGCTAATAATTTATACCCTTTGTCAAAGTATGCACTTTTCCGTAAAGTAGATAAAAGTATTTTACACAGAAATTTCTGCATCAAATTACTAAAGTCTCAATAATCCCATCATTTCAAAAGAAATAAACACGCTTTCTTCGTTAGTTATGAAAATATCTTTTAAAACGGCGTACGAAATATGTAAAGTTAAATGCCCGTAAATTCTGTCGTAAAAGCTTTAAAGCATAAAACAGAACTGCAGCTTGTATACTAAAATATCTGAAGAGGAATGGGGGTTAGTGTTGCATTCGAAAATGTTATTTCGGCGTCGAACGAAGCACAAACGTAGTAATTGGAACATTAATCAAAATTACGTTTGTTGGAATTCCAAGCATAGCTCGCTGATGAGAGCGAATTTTAAAATCTTTCGTGGTCTGGCACATTTTGTGGTTTGATGAAAATTTAAGCTGAGATTTATTTCCGTTGCCAAGGAAATGTGTCTGAAATGATATTAGTAATGGTACATTGTAGTATTTCCCGAGGAAATCTAAACCGAAATTTTTACTTTTAAGCAAAATATTTCGTTAACTGGAGAGCGGGAAGATCTAAGTATTTATAATAACTGCGTAACCAATTGGTTTTTTTATCAATGTGTATTCCAAATTAAATTTTTGAAGATAATTTTCCACTTGCTTCAAATAGCAGACTTTTACAAATTATTATGTATTAATAAATATTTGGATTTTAGTATAATATATTTAGTCCAAAGAGGCAATTTGCCCTGAAGGACTATTAATTTCTTTTTGGCATTTTGCGTTGATTCACTATAAATGTCAGTTCACTTTTCAAATTGTTGCCACCCAATATTAGAGTTCTGTAATATATTTAAAGAAATTAAATAATGAAGAATCTGCATAAATGTATGCATGTTTCTCTCATTGGGCTAAAACAGTGGTGCCTAGAGCCATCCAATTTTGAATAACGTAATCCTTCTCCTAATATGGGCTTCTGGAAGTCCTAATTTGGAATTTGTTTTATTATCTATTCCATTTTTTGTGAAACGTTTATGAGTTTTTGATTAAGAAACTCAACGATTCCAAAGCGAGCAATGGTGACACTGTACGGGGAAAAAAGCATTTTTATCTCCAACGCGCGAGACTGTGTATCGGAAAATCTAAAGATATGCTCATTTTAAAATTATTTTGCGTTATTGCTGTTGAACTGAATTGTATGGTTTAAGTGCGAAAAACATGATATTTAATAAAAAAATGTAACACATAAAATGTTAAAAAAACGCGCCTTTGAACGTAATTTAAAATCTGAAACCTTTCAATTTTTTAACGCAGTGTACATTATGTATTTTCACCTTTTTGAGATTCAAATGAGCATTAATCACTCCGTTTCCAGCTGACACTGAGCATTTAAAGGAATCTGCAATAATCCTTTGATTTGGGGATTTTCATTTAACGTTAAGGAACTTTTAACCTTTGCAACATTCATAACATTCCTTTTTTTCGTGGATAGGCATTTGGAATAATTTTCCGCTCGAAGCCAAACCTTGAACTTTTTTTTCCCTTTCTTGTTGACAGTATCACCTACCGTAGCTTTAGATAACAAAAACCCATTGCTTTCACAGACTTTTTGGTAACTAGATACGAATAATTTTCTTTGGAAAGCACATAAAAACATAGCCTTCGATCCTTTGCTTCTTTAAACGCGCTATTTTGCATGAAAACAAAACTATCAAGTAGCAGATGATAATTTAGGCATTGAAAAATATAGTTGCAAATAAAAATTTCAAGCCGCTGAAGTCTTTTTAATAATAAATCAAAATCGTGTAAAAATCTGCGAAGTGTAATATTTTTTTAAATTAATTAAATAAAGAAGAAAGCAAGGTATTGCTATATTACAGTATCAATCTTTTACGTCAAAAGTGAAATTTGGGAACTTATACATACGGATAAAAATCTCTCAATAATCTTTTAATAGCATGTGACAACATTGTCTGGTCGAAAAGAAAAACAAAAGCAGTTGAATTAATTATTATATCTATAAAAAATCGTAGATGAATTTGATAACTTAATTTGAAAATTAATTTTCCCGCTTATCTTGTTTTACGAACCCTGTTTGTAGAGCAGACCTTTTATTAAAATATGTCAAAAGGGAAGATAAGCCTGAAAGCTTTCTTTAAAAAAGATATTCTTCAAATTAAAATATGCTTCAGCCAGAAGTGTTAGAGTTTCTTAAACGCTTGTAGGTTCAAGAGGCAGAACATAACAACTACGATACATTCAACCTTGAAAAATTCTTAAATGGCACTTGACATTTTTAAGCAAAATGCTTCCGTGACACATAATCGAAGAAGATAAAAATGCAAGAACAGACCAGTAACAAATTTCTTCGGAGGAGAAAAAAAAATTAACTTACCCCGAGCTTTGCGATGAATTGTGAAGATTTACTAGAACTGTCACTTTGCAGGATATTAAAAACCACTTTTGAGAACGGTAAGATAAACTGCTTTTGGTCTGAATCTCGGTACGAAGTGAACTAAGTAAAAAAAAAATAAATAAAAGAATTTAGAACAACAGTGGAAAGTCCAATGTTGTGAAGTAATATATTTCTGACAGTACGTCTTATTGTGAGATTAAGTCTTAGGATTCCTGGCACTGATCGAAACCAAAAACGAAATTCCCATCAATTCAGGAACAATACTTGGCGATTCCCGGAAATACAAAAGTAATCATATAAGAATATATACGTATTAGGTTATCGAGTATTTATCCCGCATTCTTGACATGCCTTCGTGGTGTAATTGTCAGCACACTCGGCGCGTATTCGAGAGATCCGTGGTTCGAGTCCCGGCGAGGGCATTGCTCATTTTTCACATCTCTAGCTTCCAAGTACCCTAATGACTGACAAGTGGCGCCCGAACTAAAAAAGTGGTGGATGATGATTCTCCACCCCAAGAGAATTTAGCGATTGGAGGTCCTAATCCCCAGTCACTCTTTAAAAGGGGGTGTGTTTAAGATACTTCTCCCGCCTTCTTAGCATGGTGTGTTGGTCAGCACGCGTTTTCGAGAGATCCGTGGTTGGAGTCCCGTCAAGAGCATTGCTCATTTTTCATCTTTCCTGCTTCGAAACGATTTGGGTTTATTTTGTTCTTAAACATTACATTTAATATCAGTTATTTGTAATAATTTCTTTGGCTTTCATTCAGTAATTTAAACTAGATATATTCCTTAAGTCGTTAAAGTATTTATGAATGGAACGCATGGTCAATAATCGATTGCTTTTATTCCTCAGAAGTACAATCCATAAACAGCATCATGTAATGTTTCCTGTTTTGCAATCCTTTTTAAGCTAAAATTTGGGGAGTTTACGATGGATATTTACACCTAAGTACTGAAGCAACGTACAACCTAACAAGTTTTAAAACCCCGAACTGTTTACGTCCAGATAAGAGAATATCAGCCATATACCATATTTATCTTCTTTTAAAATGACGCCAAAGTCGTCATTGCGCCAAATTCTCTTCTGGGCATGCGCAGTGTGCGTAATTCGTTTAACATTGCTCAACTGAATGTGCCGTCTGCCATTGCGCCCTTTTGACGGCATTGCTCATTTTTCATATTTCTTGCTTCAACATAACCTAATGACCCTACAGTGATGCCCGAACTAAAAGGTGGTGTACGATAATCCGTCCCCATCAGGATTTGGCGATTGTGTCTCCTTATACCCAGTTGCCCTTTAAAAGGGGAAGTATGTAAGGGTCAGCTCACCGGAAGAAGAGGCTCCCAGACCTGGCTGACTCGAGGCTGCCATAGCACGGTTAAAAAAGCTCCAATCTTAAGATGCCTTCCGTGGGGGCGCCACTCCCGTCTGTCAACTCAAGGGGCTTAAAATACCGCAATATCTAGGAAATAAATCATAACACTTATGAAACAAATCAACGCACACAGTCACCGTACGTCTTATAATTGCCCAAGGGGAGCCTATCCCCTCTTGGACAACGTGCTATATCTGACATTATAACGTCCGGACAACCAAGAGACAAACAAACAGTACCAGTACGGCACCCTGCCGAGGTTAAACCTACCACCGAATAACCGATGGTTTCAGTACTATGAAAACTGATTATTTACCCCAGAAGTCGAGGCTGGCTAGATATTGATCTACCCAGTACACTGGCATAGTCAGGCCCAATCGATCCTCAGGGATGGTATTCGACCATAGGCAGCCCAGGCGAACCTGGTTACCAGCGGAAGCCACAAGCAGACCTATGTGAGATAGGGACAGGAGAGGCTATGTGGTGAGCGTCACTGGCCCCGTAGCTATACCCACTCTCAGAAGGTCCAGACCAAACCCCTGTTATCCTCCCATATAATGGTCGGTTCTGGAAATCTGTTCCTTCCCAACTTCAAAGGAATGCAATTACTTCCTCCTTTTCTTCCTCGTCCCAGTATACTTTCGTGGTTTAATGGTTGCGCACTCTACGCGTATTCAAGCGATCCAGGTTCGAGTCCTGGCGAGGGCATTGCTTATTTTTTATGCTTCCTGTTATAAAATAGCCTAATGATTCTACAATGCATTTCACTTCCTGTCGTAAATTCATTTCAAAAATAATTCTTCTGTCTTGCACTTTCCGATCATTCTGTTTTAATTGTGTAATTGAAGTACAATTAAACAAATTTTCGCTTGTTATTTCCGAATACTTCAGTCTAATTTATCTCAGTTTTTCTTCGATAGAAAGTTCTTAAACGATAAAATAACCTGGAAAATATTTGAAGTTAGAATAAAAGAGTGGGACAGTTTTTTTTTAACTTGCTAAAAAGGCCCAAGCATTTTCTGAAGGAACAAGTACTTTTCATACGCTTAATGTTAAAAGCTACTTAACGTCGTTTAATTTTTTTTTTCTGCTTTTAATTTCGTGAGGCATTAAATTCAACGACTTTCAAACTTTACAAAATGCACTACAGAACTCAAATGATAATAAAGTGCTGTTAAGAATAAAGGCCTAAAAATAGGACAAAATTTTTAAGATTTACGTAAGGCTTACACAATTAAGAAGTTATTTTAATTATGAATAATTGTATGAATAATATAATGCAGGAATAATTATAATGAAATATAATATTAACATGATCCAATAATTCACATGCAAATTAATCCGGCACTGTATATCTTTTACATATTTTAGAAAATTACGTTTTTTTTTTATATATATAACACTCTTTAAATATACTTCACCTCTGTTTATAGTAAAGCAAGAAAAAGTATAAGGATGTTTTTTCAATCGTTAGTGAAGTATTTATAATTAGTCTTAGAAAACATCCCTTAAAAATATTATCATAAATTAAACGTATAGTTTCATTAAGCTTACATCAAAGCAGGAAACAAGGAAAAAATGTCCTTTAGCCGGGTTTTGAACTTATGATCTGTCGATTGCTCAGCTGGCATTGCTTCCAATGACACCAGGAAGGCAAGCAGTAAGAAAGAAGAAATTTCCTTATAACATGAAGTTTTAAAGCTACAGTATGTTGCAATTCACGGCTTCTTTGGACTGAAAAATATGATTCCTTTTTAAGAATTTTTCTCATAAACATTTTTACAAACATTTTTGAAATCTATATCCTGGTTTTCTATGGGTAAATTCAATTGCAGGTTTAATTTCTGATCCCAAATTAATTTTTTATATTGCGGACTTGAAAGGTTCTTTCTTTTTATTTTGCTAGTAAACTACTTTGATATTGCTGATATTGATAATTCAGCAACTATAATATGCAGGTTAACTAAAGGCATAAAAACTTTAACCGGAAGATAAGAACAACATAATTCAATCATTTTTAAAGCAAAAAATGCGCAATTTACAAGCATATAAGAATAAAGAGACTGAGCTCATAAGCCGAGTAACAGAGTGGATATATATATATATATATATATTTGGTGCGGCTGATTGCAACCGAAACGGGAGGTGCACAACTACGTGTTACAGTAGACCTATACACAAAATTTCGGCGTTCTAAGGCTACTCGCTTTTGAGTTTACGTGATACATACATATGTATGTACAGACTCGACGAAAATAGCTCTACTGAATCCATTTTGCAATCCGTTTTCGGAAAAAATTTTTAATTATGTCCATACGTACAGATGTCACGCAAAAACATCGTTAAATTGCATTCGATAGCGGTCAAAATGGATATTTTCGTTGAAATATGATACTCGGGATTTTTCTCGGACTTTCAACAATATCTCACAATGGAAACTGAATAAATTACGTTTCGAGCTGGGAAACAGATAGAACTCTTTCACTCATTGTTCTGAAAACGCATTAAAAGTATTCTGCCCAACACCTAACAGATTACTGAGCAATTAAATATTCATCAATCAAAGCCCAGGCATGCATTTAAAATCCGGAAATTGTATCGAATCTTCAAGTGCGCAGCAACATATAAAATAAATGGTTTCTCATATATTCTGCAGATAAAACTTCTGTTGTAATTCAATTATTTAGGCTTCTCTGCGCCTTCGTCAAAGCAAAAAAGAAGAGGGGTTTTATGGATCAATTTATCATAAGCAATGAAAAATAGATTATATTTGACAGGGTAATGATAGAACTTTGTTGTAGGACAAAAGCGAAGATAACTTAAAAATGAATATCCATTTCAAAAGAGTTGAGTTGGTTTTGTTGATGAATAATGCAAAAACGATGTCGGACAATAGTTTAGAAGTTATAAGAATAAATATTAAAATGTATGTAACAGTCGGAGATCATTATGTTTATGTCATAAGATGCATTATTAATATAGTAATCCTGTAAAATACACAGCAAAAGAATAATAAAAATGCAACTGATCATATTTACCTTATTTTTTGAACTTTCTCATTATAAAAATGGATTTTTTTCTATCGATACTGTTGTATCCAAAGACTTGAAGTAAAGTAGAAGAAGGCTTAAAAGGACTCGTTCATCAGCAGTTGAGCGGTAAAATCGCTGCATACTGGTAGTTAGACCAAGATTTAAATCCTGGAAAACCGTTTTCTCTGAAAACGGCCTTTACAAAAAGCACATTTTCAATTAATCAGATAGTTTTAATTTGCTTCAATGTGATCCAGCCCAATCCGACAATGTTAACTATTTTTGTTTCATGTGTATTCGCAAATTGCAGTTTGAATTTTGTTGTCATTGACCCTATGTCAGCTTGGACCTAAATTCGAGCACAAGATTTTTTGTCTGAAAAAAAAACAGTGAAATCTTGAAACTGTTAAAACCAACTAGCTTTCTCGCTGTTAAATCCGTCATAATATTACTTGTTATTACATATCTTACGTCAAAAGATTAAGGAAGAATAAGAACTACATAATGAAAAATCTATATGAATGTATTTCTCGCATTGGGAAAAAACAACGGCATCTGGAGTCATAAAATTTTGAATAACATAGTCCTCCACCCGAACATGGGCTGAAAGCCCGAGTAATTTCGAATTAGTTTTATTGTTTATTTTACATTTTGTAAAACTTTAATGAATTTTTTATTAAAGAACTCAAACAATTTCAAAGCGAGCAGTGGCAACACTGCTAATGAATGAAACATTTTTATTTCCAGTGCGCGAGACCGTCTATCGGAAATTCTAAATGTATGCTGTTTTTAAATATTTTTAGCCCAGTGTGGCGTCAGCCCAAGTACTCTCGAAACGTGTATGTGTTCTGTAAATGAAAAAAACACCCGTTTGGGCGTAATATAAAATCGGAAAGCTTTAGATATTTTTCTGCACTTTTTGTTACTTTTCTACTTTTATATATCATATCTTCTTATGTTAACTTTTTTCTAATAAACTGAAGTTTAAAATACAAAAGGTTTTTAAGTTCTATGTAAGCTTTGATATATGAATTGTCTTCTTCAAAGAAGTGGAAGAACATTAAGTCAGAAGATTCGAGGTAAAAGACGAGGAATCCATTAAAAACATTTTTGTATTAATTTAATTTTTATAAAAAGAATAATTTAATAGGCCGCATCATGAGAAAAAGCAGCTTAACTTACTTAAAATTTTATTCCAAAAATATTCCTTGAAAACTGCTTGGGTCGAATGGGAATATTTTTAGTTACTTTAATTTACCAAGAACTAGTGCTTATACCTTTCAAATTTTTTTATGTGTTTGAGGCATGAAATGGCTTATTCATAGCGATGGAAAACTGTTAATTATCCAAAAGGTAAAAATGAAAGGATATGTGAAAATTTCTTTCCTTTAAGTTGCATCTTTTATAAAAAA
>KK120349.1:177339-295644 GCA_000611955.2 Stegodyphus mimosarum
AGCATGCAGAATAATAGGAAAAAGAAAACGGCAGCTGTTTTAAAATTTTGTGCCATAAATGTTTTCCGAAACCATTTATGTAGAAAAATGCAGATTTTTTGGTCCTTCGATTTATGAGGAGAAATATCGTAACCAAAGAGCATAAAATACGATAAAAAATTCACAGGAAAAGCAAAAAATGTTCAAACAAATTTTTAATTTCTTTTCCTGTATTTTTATTAAAGAACCCTTCGATCAGAATAACGGAGCGGTGGCATAAAAATGATTCTTTTTACCTTCCATGTAAAGAAAACTATTGATGCGTGAGGTACTCTATTTCAAGGCTCACAGTGAAAAATCTTATAACAGCAAAAAAGCTGAAAGGTGTAATTAAAGTTTAACCCTTTCGGAAATGCATGAGAAATTCGCTTTGTCAACTACACACCTCATTCAACATCAGCGATTGCTGAATAAATGCTTATGCGTAAACAATGAATGAATGGTAGTGGAGGCTTGGAAACAGAGCTGTGTGCCCAACAAAGAAAGAAGCCCATATACAATATCTAAGAAATCAAGCAAGCGAAAGATAAAAAGATACTGCTTTTAATGGCAGTGTTTTAAAGAAAAGATGAAAAACTATTTTAAAAAAATTTCTCCCCTTTGGCTGTTTTACGAGATGAAAGAATACTGGACGTAAAAAAAAAAACATCAAAACCGAGATTTTGACTAAAGTGTACGTCACATAGTTTTTAATGAATTACTGTATGGACGGCTGTGTATATTTTTTTGGAATTTTAAAATGCTATGTTGGTTTTTGCATGTAAATTGCGCTTTAGATTTCTTTTTGTGTGTACTACCTTTTGATTTTAACTGGTTGTTAAATAGTTAAGTGATAAATTAAAAATAGTGTTGAAGTTTTTTTAAACAAACGTCGACCCCCTCATTTGAGATAGAATTAAAAAATAAGCAGTCAAACAAATACGTTTCTATGAAAAACTCAGTCGTAATCAATCCAGTCAGTCAAATCACTCAATTATTTAAACAGAAACTGTCCTGAGCTGGTTATGATTCAACTGATAACAGCAATTTACGGCCATCTTAACATACGGGCATTACGAGCACCACATTTCGTAAGTGCACATCCGTATCGCCACCGAGGGAGTGGCTTCTAGAATGGACCAATGGGCTTCCGGTAATATTTCTGTCATTTCATATGACTTTTGCCGATGGTTTGCCGCTTTGCAAGATGGTTGAAAATGATTCGACACGCAATTTCCTGTATGAAATAATGAAAGCATCGTTCATTTCTTGTGAGAATTTTCAGTACGATTATTATTCAAAGTTAACTTTCCTAATTTACAATCCTATTCTACATTTAGCGTGTTAAATTTCATAGTAATAACTGTTCAGTCTTAAATGTATTGTTTGTATAAGAAATACTCAACAGAATGAATTTATCTTACTCACAATGAATATATTTAATTTATTCATATAACTTTCAATGTTAACAATAGGTATAATCAGATTATTCACAATATATACACTCTTTGCAAAAAAATGGAATACCATGAAGGAAGGGGTTGTTTTTGACGAAATTGAATATGTGTAAAGCTCATACACAGATAATAAAATGGTTAAAAAATCAAGGACATAATACCTATTCACGGCTCACAATCACCTATTGAGTGTTCAAATTAGTAGTTGGTCGAATGGACCCTGGCGGCAATGCATGCTTGAATTCCTCGAGGCAAGGAGTGGTAGAGGTTCCTAATGTCATCCTGTGACATATTATGCCAGGCATTCATCAGTTGTCGCTCCAGATCTGCGATATTTTGTGGTGCCCGAATCTGGCGGCCTCCCATGTCCCAAACATGATAGATTGGTGAAAGGTCTGGTGACCTTGCTGGCCAAGGAAGAGTATCAACCGCACGAAGACATTCCAGAGGTATGCGAGCGGTATGTGGCCCGACATTATCTTGTTGGAAAATCTTCCCAGGATGACGTCTCATGAAGGGTAATGCAACCGGCCGCAGGATGGTATCAACATATTGTTGAACTGTTAAGGATGTACGGAGGATGGCTAAAGGTGACCTGCTGTCATAAGTAATAGCGGCGCCATACTATCACACCGGAGGTTATGGCCGTATGCCTTTGCAAAACAAAGGCTGATTGGGACCGCTGGCCCCGCCGTCTCCAGACACGAACACGGTGGTCATCTGCTTCAAGAATGAAGCGGGGTTCACCGCTGAACAGTTACGATGCCGGTCTAATGGCAGCCATGATGATCGGCTGCGACACCTCTCCAGACGTCTCCGATTCCAGATTCCGTCCAAATTCTGTGAGCGTAATCCAGCCTCAGACAAGCGCCGTGAGATGGGAGACGGTACCGCGGGAGGTATAGGCGTGGCTCTAGTGAGTTGAATAATCGATAATGACACCGTTGGGGCAGTTCGGGCCTGGCGAACAATTATCCTATCTTGCCTCGCATTTGTGCTCCTTGGCCTTCCAAAGCCTCCATTTCGTCGGCAATTTCCTCGTAGCAACCGTTGCTGCCAACATCTTTGCACAGCAGTGTCTATACGCTGCAAGTGGCGGCCTGTTGCTTGGTATGACCACCCAGCTTCACGCAACCCTACAATACGACCACGTTCGAAATCATTTAGTTGTCTATAGCGTCTTCGATATCGTCGTAATGGCATCTTTAGTTGCTTGTTTACGGAATTACAATGGCAGCAATAAAAAAAGGTAAATTTTCCACATGTGTTTCTCGTTTTATACTTTGCGAATTGCGCACTGTAAATGCGCGCTATGGTCGCAATTTCTGTTTATTTACCTTGAAACTTTGATGATTTGCATGTTCGATCAAGATGTTTTTGCATACCAAATTTCGTCACGATCACGAAAGTCCTTCTTGGTGCTTCGATTTTTTTGCAAAAGAGTGTATTTTGAATCTTTCATTTTCAAAATCAAAGAAATGTAAGTATTAAGATAAGAAAATATAAGATTCATTGTAACACTTTCTGTTATTCTAAGCTCAATAAAAAAATTATACCCTTAAATTCTCTTAATTCACAGGTCAATATATAATAGTAAGTGCATAATATTCGAGGCTAAGTGTAACTTGAGGAATTTTATCGAAATAAAGAGAGATAACATGCCATGAACATGAATCCAAACATTCAGTGTGTGATAATTTTCGCAAAAATGAAATGTTGATGATTAAATAAGCTTATAAAATGAAAGCATTACGTCATTCTGGACTAAAATGATAGCAGCATTTATACGCCATACATTTATAACTGCGAAACAAATGCAAAATAAAACGTAAGCAACAATATGCGCTATTTTAAAGATTTAGCGTCACACGAGCAAAATAAGAAGCTCATTAGTCCATTTTTGAAACCCATCCCTCAGTGGCGATGTTGATGTGCACTAGTGAATTATGCTTACAGGTGCAATCCAGAAACCCTGGAGATACCGAGATAATATTTTTGGAAATTTATTGTTAATTTTGAAAGATTAGCATAGATAACTTTCCCACAACACTTCAGAAGCTTCAGAGTCCAATGATTCTTTTGATGATTTGAGATGACGTGTGAGGAATTAGAAAATTTCGCCCACGCCGTCTTAAGTCAAGGATCTTCTCAGTTCCTCTTCCATAACTGAGAAGATCCATGACTAAATGTTGATCATATCATGGTTGCACAGGCCAGCGCGGGAAACTATCATGGGTATAACTGAGTGAACAGCAGAACATATCGTTGTTATGCAAGTTATAAGGTATTTCTCCCACCTTCTTCGCATGCCTTCGTGGTGTAGTGGTCTGCATGCTCGACGCGTAACCGAGAAGTCCCTGGTTCGATTCCCGGTGAAGGCGTTTCTCATTTTTCATCTCTCCTGCTTCGAAATAACCTAATGTCTCTACAAAGTATCCGGAAATTATAAATTTCTAGAAAGGCAAAACAGTCCGGATTCAGAAATGTATGTATGTGTGTAAATATCTGCGTATGTATGTATGTGTGTGCTTATATATACACGCATATACATATATATACACACATATATATATACATATATATGCAAATACACACTTGCACACATACATTTCTGAACCCGATAACAGAGGAGTACCGAAAATTCATTGATATCTGAGCATCCATAAGTGCCAAATGTTGAACTGATTAGGCAATCTTCGAATTATGTATGACTGCAACCGGAAGAATATCAAAAGCCCAGATGGGGTACAAGTCTCGAAACGACATTTTGCGTTGAATCACTCTGCAAGTCTGACTCACTTTTCAAAATGTTGCCACCAAATATTACACCCTGTATTATATTTAAAGAAATTAACTAATGAAGAATCTGCATAAACGTGTGCATGTTTTCCGCATTGTGAAAAACCAACGGTACCTAGAACCATCCAATTTTGAATAAAGTAATCCTCCACCCGAATACCTGGAAGCCTGAATTTTAAATTTCTTTTATTGTCTGTTTCATATTTTGTAAAAGTTTAAATAATTTTTTATTAACAACCCAAAGATTTCAAAGCGAGGAATGGCAACACTGTACGAAAAATAATATTTTTATCCCCAGCGCTCGAGACTGTCTGTCGGAAATTCTTAAGGTATGCTGTTTTCAAATATTTTGTGGTACTACTGTTGAATTGAATTTTATGTGGTAAGCGCAAAGAACGTGATATTTAAGAAATAAAGGTAACACACAAAACGAACGTTAAAAAGAGCCCCTTTACCTCCTTTTAAGGACGTAATATAAAATCCGAAAGCTTTCAGATTTCTTTTTACATTTTATTTATTTAATTTGTGAGTGACTTAGTGTGATTGAATTTAATTTTATGTTTACTAGTTCAGTAGTTTATATTTCGTTTTTACTAAAAAGAGTTTTAAAATAAAATCAATACTCTATGCTATAAGTATGCGTTTTTCTTTAGTTTTGCCTAATTTGATTTGTAGCTTCTAAGTAAAATAACCTTTCAGCGTATGAATTTATTTAAAGCCTCGTGTTTTCTTTTTGTTTAAAATTCTAAACTGCATTTTTAGTTATTAAAATATCTCAAATGGTACAAAAGATATAAAAAATTAGCAAACTTATCATTGCATCAATTATCCTTCGCTGAAACCATTCTCCTTCAGTGCAAAGAAACAGTCTTAGATACCCATTTTTTAAAAACGCCCGAGGATTCTTTATTATGTTTTGAATAGTTGATCAAAAAAGAATAATAATAATGCGAAAAATTCTTTTATGTTATCTGCGTAATGCTAAAGGCAAAATTATTTGTGTGTGTATTTTATGAACAAGAGCGCTGATCAAGGAACCGAAAGCTATAAAGTTTATTTCAAAAGCAGCTGCTGTTTTAATAAAATAAAGTTAACTAAATGAATTGAAATTCGAAATGTAGCTTTGTCATATCGATAAAGTATTTACGTTTTTGATGAGAATAAAGAACGTGTATTAAATTAATAATTCTGGGCTAATAAGATAAAAATTATTTTTGCATTTCCAATAAATACGTATGATAATATAACCCCAAGTTTTAACATATATTTATCTCTGCAAACTGATCGCTTAGATTCCAATATCGCAACAGAAAAACTGCAAAACGGCGATCTAAAGAAATTACAGATATATAGAGATTTTTACGATATTTTAAACTAAGAGGACGAGGATACAGAAACAAATTTTTAATATGACCTAATTCAAAATGTACGTGTGTATTGGATATTAAGTATTATAAATGAATATATTAAGTGTTATAAATGAAACAAATTGCATACAAGCATTTCTTAGCATGTATTTATTTATCACGTGTAAGTACAATTTTTCTATTTATTGAATCAATGCGGACAGTATGAGTTATTTACTTTATATTGCCTTTGATAGAATGAATAATGAGTGATATAAGTAGTAAGTACCGTAAGCTGAAAACGAATTCATAAAGTACTAAAAATGTGTTCTTTGATTTAATTTATATTTTAAGATCTATTTAAATCTTTCGGGGTTGGATAAAATTATGGAAACTCCACATAAAATGCATGTTTGAACTGAAATGTTTATTTTTGTGTTACGAAATGTCGAGCTGCGGTAAGATAGCTTTTTCGCAAAGCGGGTTTAGGGTTGCCAGAAAATGTCAAAGAAAGGCAGGGTTACAATGCTTGGCGCGAAATTGCTGAATTGGCGACAAAATTGGCAAAATGACACAGACGGATGAAGAACATTCTAGGAACAACTGTTACCGATTTGGCCCAGAATGTTCTCGAAGACAGACTAAAAGCTATATAAATCTTGCCTGTACACGGAATAGCTGTCTAATGTCGAGTTGGTCATCAAATGTATCGCGAGTTGTAGCTTGGAGAGTACGATGAGTTCCTAGAACGATCGAACCGAGTCGGAAGTTGTACACTAGTGCTTTGCCGTGAAGCTGTCTTCACCAGTATAGCCTGAAGGCTGTGTTGCTGATTGTTTCGGCGTCTTTGTCGCAGTTTTAGGATGACTGTAAACGTGTTTTTGGAGCTGTCTTGTGTAATACTGGCTAATAAAATTGCGTTTCCATTCTTCATCTAGTGTTGTCGTTAATTACTCCAAATCCACGAACCCGTAACCGACCGCAGCACTTTAGAAAGCTCTTGGTAACGCTATACTTTGCAGGTTTCATTCGTTATCGAGACAGTGTTCTGTGCAGTTGTGAGTGCATAATGCCGGAGCTAAAAGTATTCGAACGTGGGGTAAATTGTTGGGATTCGTGTGGTGAGTGCTTCCGTAACCAAGGTAGCTGAAGTGTTTGGCGTTTCAAGACCCAGAGTATCTAAGATTTTTAACTCATACAGGAAACCCACATCCGCTAAATCTCGACACGGACGAAAATGTGTGTTGAGTGATCATGACAGACAAACATTAAAGAGGATTGTGATGAATGTGCAGTAGTAAAAGGATTGATACCGCAAACGGGTACGAGGTTCAACTATTTAAATCTAAAATTCTAGCTCAAAACTCCAGGAATAAGCGAATAATCGCTTAAGTGTGGGAGCAGAATACGTAAGACTGAAAAGAGGGTTTAATAACCCTTTATTTCTCAGTATATTTACAATTAGTTCCTACTTGGAACTTTACATAAAGCCGCCACTCGGGCTTGAACTTAAAGTACTAATAACTTGAACTAAAATTAGCTTAATTAAAGCTCTTAAAGGATATAGCCGAAGCTATCAGAATCTAACTAGTTGGCCCCTAAGCATGAATTGAATCGGCGAAGCCTAACAATGGCCTAAGATATGGCAGAGCGTAATAAAAGCTGAGACAGACGTAGCCAGAAGGCAAACGCGCGCTAGTCAGGAAATCAGACTCTCTCTCCTGAAGCCGGTTAAGTCACGACTTAAATAGTACTCTTTCTCATTTGCATTATCTGCGTTTCTGAATTTACATTCTGGCAGGAAATTGTAAGCTGAAATTAGAATAAGATAGGAAAGATACAAACTTAAAATAACTGTTAGTAAACGTATAATAAACCTTACAAGGGACTGCTGAACTGAAAGTCGTACTTTCAAATCCTGTCATAACCAAAATAATACGAAGAGAGATTCACAAGCAGGGTAATGTTTTGGCAAGCTCCAACTCAAAAACCCACTCATCAGTGATCAAAATGCAGTTTGAGAAGAAATTAAAGACAGGAGAATGAGGTAAGAGGAGAAAATAGGCCCAAAGTTATAAAACCTGGATTGTAGAGCAATGGAAGACTGCCATTTGGTCGGATGGGTATTTCTTCACACAGTTTCTGACTTCTGGGCAAGTTTACGCCTGACGACCGCCGCCCCAAGCGTATGACAGAAACTGTTTGTTGCTGAGAGTGAAACATGGTGGCGGTTTGCTCATGATTTTGGACAGCCATATCGTAGCATTCCATGGGACCCATCATTACCGTCAAAGGTCACATTCCTGCCAAGGCTTATGTGACTATTTTGGCTGATCAAGCCCATCCCATGGTACACATTTTGTTCTCCAGTGGTGATGCTCTATTCCAGGACGACTACAAATACCAGATTCATCGCCATCATCGTTAATTGAAACTGTCAGTGTTTTACAGGAAAATGGTATAAAATTCCTTTGCAAAGCATACAAAGATCTCTATTTATCCATTCCGAGAAGACTAATAGCTGTTTTGAATGCCAACAATTTTCCTATATCGTATTAGTCACGGCAATACGATTTTATTTCGGTGTTCCCGCATTTATGTGGTGTATGTATATGTAAAATATAAAATATCTGATCTATCTTCCAAATAATAAATTAATAACAGCCTTTTAACAACTCCCGTCTTTCATTCTAAAAATAACAGAGCAGTAATTTTTATAACTAAACTCCTTGCAGTTCTGATGCGACTTATCGATGAAATCTGAACTCAACGTTTGGTCATTAATCTATCATGCGATCTGAAAAGGTGTTGAAGGTAATAGCTTCGCAACTCTCCTTTCTCTCCGTTCTTCTCTTCTGCTGCTTTACGCTGTGTCGCATTACCGCTACCCACCCAGAGTTTACTTTTCTAATTTCGTTTATAGTTTAAGAGATGTAAACTCCATAAAATTGTAGGGTGCACAGCGCACCTAAAGTTATGATGTGCATTATAAGGTATTTCATCCGCCTTCTTCGTATACCTTCGTGGTGTAGTGGTCTGCACGCTGGGCACGTATTCCAGAGTCCCTTGGTTAGAGTCCCGGCGAGGGCGTTGTTCATTTTTCATCTTTCCTGCTTCAAAATAACCTAATGACTCCACAAGTGGAGCCCGAACTAAAAATGGTGGTGGATGATGATTCTCCACCACCGGGGGTTTGGCGATTGGGTCCCCCAATCCCCATTTGCCCTTTAAAATGCGGAGTACATAAGGTATTTCTCCCGCCCTCTTTGCATGCCTTCGTGGTGTAGTGGTCTTACGCAGACGTGTATCGACGCATAATCGAGAGGACCCTGTTCGAATCTCGGCGAGAGCATTGCTCATTTTTCACATCTCCTGCTTCCAAATAACCTAATGACTCTGCAGCATCATCAAGCAATAAAATTAATATGTGTAATTTACCATTACGTTTCTCTTCGAGTGTCGTCTTTCTAACTACGCAGTTAACGCTTCATCATCACCAAATCCGTTGCAACTTCTTTTCACCAAGTCTTCTTATTACACATACGTATGTAATATATAGCACGCGGTGAGAGAAAGAAGGCACAAATAATTTTAATCATGGTTGAGATTGTAGATTATGCTGGCATAATTGTATAGTAGAAGGATGAAACTTGGACACAAACGTAGTTGTACAATCAGTACATTCTATTTCTGGATAAAAGAGTTCTTGAGACGCATATTCTGATTCACATATCATTATTCGCTCAATCTGCACCTCATATTTCCTAGAAATTCAGAACATCTTAAGGTTGGTCTCATACATTCATTTATTTAAGATAAACAACTGTTAAAGTTAATTTTCCAAACTTCTTTACCACTGAAAAATAAACGCACGATTTTTTTCCTTTTCTTTTGCAAAGAACTGTAAGTTGTTCGTTTTCAAAGACAAATCAGCATCGAATTCTCCCTTCATCAGTCATCATCTGCATTTCAGAACTAGCTTCACTTTTCTATGGCAACTCCAAACAATCTGCGGTGACTGATAGTTTCCCATCGTGTGACAAAGCAGACATTTTGTTCTAAAAAGCTGTTCTTTCGAAATGCTTTGAATATGTGATATGACCGTAAGACAATGAATGATACAGAGAAGCGAACCTCGACTTTCTAGTTAGAAGCAAGCAAGCTTCTGACGTATTCAGAAGACGCGTGGAGAAGTGTCAAAAGGTTTTAACTGGGTGGTGGCAGCTCTCGGATTTTAGTGTTGAGTTTATCTTATTCAATACTTTTGTGTTGATGTGTTGTGACTTACCTCACTTGTCTGACAGAAACATCAGAACAAGCCGATGAAAATCCTCGTGGCAAGGAGAGCAAGATCGCGCCTGTCGTTGGCAAGAACTTTGAGCACCATACAGGTGACAGTACGACTTCGCTCAGTTCCACCCCCCCCCCAATTTTGACAGAGAGCAATCCGGGGGGACTTGTTGGAAGGTCTCCCACCCCTCTTCCCCTACTACCAACTTTTCGAGAGGACTTTCGGCTCGCCATATATTTAGAGTGTCCTCATGCTGCAGAGATACTATACATTTACAAACAACCATGCCTTCTCCGGCATCCGGAATTCGAACACAGACCCTTCAGTACCGCAGTAGGCTTCCCTATAACCACTATATCGTTTGGGCGGCTCAATACTTTTGAAGCCTATTAACGAAATATCCTGAAATGCAAATACAGTGTACTGACTTATATTATAAGGCATTAGTCCCACCTTCGTGGTGTAGTGGTCATCACACTCGACGAGTCACGTAACCGAGATGTCCGTGCTTCGATTCCCGGCGAAGGCGTTGCTCATTTTTCATTCTTCTGCTTCCAAAACAAATCCTAATTACTCTTCAATTGGCGCCCGAACTAAAAGGATGTGGATAATGATTCTCCACCACCGGGATGTGGCGATTGGGTCCCCAAAACCCCAGTCGCCCTTTAAAAGGGGGAGTATATAAGGTATTACTGCCACCTTCTTCGCATGCCTTCGTCGTATAGTAGTCAGCACGCTCAACGCGTAACCGAGAGGTCCGTGGTTCGATTCCTGGCGAAGACGCTGCTCATTTTTCTGAACTACTGCTTCCAAAATACGTAATGTCTCTACAATCTCACCTTTATCTTAGTCACTTGATCATATAGTCACTTGACCTTTATCTCAATAAAATTAGGAATTTGGTTACAAATATATCAGGAATAATATAACCAAAGTGTAGTCAAATGATCTATCTCGTCCAAACTCTTGGTAAATAAACCATATCTGTATTTTTCATAATTTACAGAAGTTGTAAGGTTTTAGTTTAAACTAACAATGTTTTATGTTAATTTCTCTTTCCTGTGAACTCTTATTTCAACTTCCATTTATAATGAGCGCGCGTTTCAGTTTTATGCTAATTTGAGGTGGAGCCAAGTTTTGTATTTAAAAGGTTAGCTAGGAACTTCTCGGTGTCTGAGAGAGTTTTCAGTCTCAGATCACTGCAGCTCTGTTCGACGTTCGCCTGACCAGGTAGTATTTAAATTCTAAGCCTTAGCGCTGTTACTCTAATACTTATTGAAGTAATCTAAGTGCGTTAATATTAGCCAAATCTTGCTACGCACCATTGATAGTTTAGAATATAGGGCAACCTCGCTTTTAAAGCTCTTGGAGCAACGATTACTTAATTTCTACTCACTTTATTTTAAATTATTTGATCAGTTTAGACCCAAGTGCGGTCATTATTTTCTGTTATCTTTTTCGAGTTGGAAAGTGGCTGTAAATAGTCGTTTAATAAAAGGGTAATGTTAAACACTCCTTGCGTGCAGTTATTCTACCACTTCCACTGAATATAGCTGCATTCAGCTCCCTGTTCAAGATCAGGACTTTAGCACTATCACGACCATGTTCGCCAACAGTATGCACAGAACACTCAGTCCTGACAAAGTATGACAGAATTTTTCTAATTTCGTGCATAGAAAAATATCACCACCATGTTTCATATTGTAAATAAATAAAAAAATGAGCAAAATGTAAAAAATAAAATAATAAATATTTGGAAAATAAAATCCTACTAAGAAAATTCTCAAAACAGTTTTTTTTAAATGATGTAAAACCTGAAGATTTTAACCAATTATAGTGACATTTTCACTTATGTTTCATAAATACCAATCTGGAAGTAGCGCACAAATAATATTGAAAGAAACAAACAGCATGTTTTTTTTCTCTCAGTTTAAAATTAGCTTATGTACTAATATAAATTTTCATGTATTTTTTCGATAGTACTTACTGACTGTACTCTTGAAAGTAAAGGGAGAAGCTCATTAGTTTTGCAAGAAATTACTATTATATGAGTTTTCAATAAGATCATGAACATACATATCCATCGTTTTTCAAGGTCGAATTTCACAAGATGAAAATGTTATCATATTTTAATTTCGAAATGTTGATAAACCAAAAAAAAAAGAAATACTTTATTATCAGAAAAAAAAAAATTAATGTTAAAGAAAAAGATATTTATTTTATTTTGAAACCGCTACTTTGCAAGAAGAAAGTCTCTTTCATAATGCATCTTCATTATCATAATAAAGATATTCCCTTATTTTACAGCCAGGCGCTCTCGAACAAGCAATGATGGACGCGCTCGTGATGGACAGCGTAGACTTTGTGAAATTGCTGCTTGAGAATGGCATCAGTATGCATAAATTTCTCTCCATACCTCGCCTTGAAGACCTTTACAACAGCGTAAGTATCTTCCCGAGTGAAAATGAGTATAATAATAAATTACATCAGTGAAAATAATTTTTAACGTCGACTAAAGTCGGATAATATTTAAGCTCATGATACAAGTCGTAAGTCTCAGTAAGAATTCGAAATCCTAAGAGTATTAAGTTAAAAAGCAAAAAAGAACCTTAAACGAAGCTGATGTCATCGATCACAAGTATAAAAATGTTACTTGATTTTTACTTTATTTTTTAAACTTTTCGACTTTTCGAAGCAACTGAAAAGCAATCAGTCTATAACAGCTCGACTGGAAGACGAATTTTAGTTTATCTTGGGGTAAAAAAGAACGTGAGTTGAGTATATGACAAAGCTAATCTCAAAAGCTTTCTTTTATTACCTAATCCTGTAACTTTCCGAGTTTGCCGACTTGAAAAAAACGAAACGAATTATTGTGGTCCCATGTTAAAAAGTCTTTTGTAAGTTGGATCAAAGTTTATCTCATTGAAACTGAAAAGCAATAGTAAAAGAGAATCCTCCAGATGTTTTCTAAGTTTTTATTTGTAGGTAAACATAAATAATTATGCTGCCAACTTACATCTGTTTATCTGTTTTTGTGTTACACCAAAACAGATATTTAATTTAAATTGTGTTAAAACTATGTTGTAATCCCTTTATGGCCTAAATCATTAATTTTAATAATTGCTGGATGCGGATTCCACGATGTACGCTGCGAAAAAAAGAAAATGGGACAGTTCTATGTCTCCCGATCTACTGGGCCGATTGAAGAAATTCAAATTATGTTTTTCATGTCTCAAAGCGCAAATGACGATATACATAAGATTTATATATAGCATTCTTCTAATGTAAGTATTTTGACACAAAATCGCCCTTTTTCTGAAACGCCATGGCAATTGTTTTCCATTATTTCGATGTCTAAATACACTGCTCGACATTGAAAATGCAACACCAAGAAGGAGTGGTCAGAAAGTGATGAAATTTGGAAAAACGACAGACAGCAAGCAGCAATAAGTGATCTTTATTTCAAAATGATAGTCAGAATACAGAGCGAGAACGATGTCGGCTCAGTAGGATGTAGGACCACCGCGAACAGCGATGCACGAAGAAACACGTCTAGGCATAGAGTCTGGGATGGCTCTCCATTCCCTTTCAACCATTTGCCGCAGTTCGTCTTCTAAACGAGGCAGGGGCAGAGTCTGAAAACGGCGTCTAATTACATCCCACACATGTTCGATTGGTGGCAGGTCAGGAGAATACGGTGGCCAGGGAAGCATCTGTATACCTTGCAGAGCATGTTGGCAGATGCGAGCACTGTGTGGTCGGGCGTTATCTTGCTAAAAATTGCATTAGGTAGTCCCTGAAGGTAGACGGCGTCTAATACATCCCACACATGTTCGATTGGTGGCAGGTCAGGAGAATACGGTGGCCAGGGAAGCATCTGTATACCTTGCAGAGCATGTTGGCAGATGCGAGCACTGTGTGGTCGGGCGTTATCTTGCTAAAAATTGCATTAGGTAGTCCCTGAAGGTAGGGGATTGCCACCGGCCGCAGTACATTATCCACGTATCGCTGGGCCGTCATAGTGCCCTGAATGCGAACTAGAGGTGACGTGGAATCGTAAGCAATAGCGCCCCAAACAATTATGTCACGTTGTCGCGCGGTGGGGCGTTCCACAGTTACTGTCGGATTAGATCTGTCTCCACGTCGACGCCACACACGTATGCGGCGACTGTCACTGGATAAACAGAAGCGTGACTCATCTGAGAACACGACGTTTCGCCATTCTGTCATCCACATCGCTCCAGTCCGGCACCATTCTAAACGTTGGCGTTTATGCTGTGGGGTCAATGGCAGTCACTTAACGGACGCCGTGAGTGCAGGCCACGTTCAAATAATCGACGGGAAATGGTTCTCGTCGACGCGGGAACATCCAGAGTATCTTGCTCATGCTGCAGAATCGCGGTGCAAGCGACTTGTGGGACCGCCACAGCTTGTCGGCGGATTCGTCGATCCACACGTGCTGACGTTTACAAAACTTTGCACTTGGGCGTAATTTGATTCGTAGAATCGAAATAATGAAAAAAATTGGCATGTCATTTCAGAATACGTCCGATTTTGTGTTAAAAAACCTATATTTGAACAATGCTACATATAAATCTAATACATATCCTAAATCGCGCTTTCGAGACATGCAAAACGCAAATTGAATTTCGTCAATCGTCCCAGTAGAACGGGAGTTAGAGAACTGTCCTTTTTTTCGCGGTGTGCCATAATAGGTAAACTCTCTAGAGCCATTGGGAAACTTGAGCTACTCTCTTTGTACACTCTTGCAAAGTTTGCATATTTTTTCTATCTTCTTCCTTTTTTTCCCGCAAGAGTTAGTAAGTATGTGAAGACATTTTTCTTCGTCCTCCTTCTTCTTCTGATTGATTTACTCAGGAATCAGGCGCACGAGCTTTTAAATAGCATTTTATGCCAAACGAACCAAACCCAATGACTCCTAGCTCCATTTGTTTGGGGCGCCCTCTTCTTTTAATAAAGTCTAACATTCCTTTAAGTTCAGGTATAACTCTTTAGTACTGACAATATCTAAAATAATCAACTTTATCAGAAATTCAAAGTCAGTAGCTTGTTCTTCCCATAAACGTTTTTCAGTATGTCCCTCAATGATACGGCCAGTTTGCCCACCGTAAGAGGCTCCCTGAAGACATAACCTTCAGGTCTGTCTCTTTTGGCACTGTATTCTGCTCTATCCTTTGAGGACCTTTTGCCTTAGATTTTCAAGAACCCAGTGCTTCCCGATTGTCTAAAATACTTGGATTTCTTAAGGTACTTGGATTTGCAATTTTCAATTCTCACGCACGTTTCATTTCCTTTTTTTTCCGTTTCGGACATTCTATTTTAGATTTTACCTAGAGACGCATTAATGTCTTTATTGGCTTTCTGCCCTCCTCTAGATGTTGACTTTGTAACTTGAACAGAGGTTATTTCTACCTCACTCGATGAAGGATTCATTTCTTCTCCTTCGACTGACTACCTCTGGGTTTCCTTGTTTTGAGAAGAAGGATCTACCTGAGAGGTTTTGCTTGCAAAAGCAGAATTTTTAGTTATATTGTCTTTTTCAGCCACAGATAAACTAAAAAAGAAAGAACAGGATAAAACGGTGCACACAACGGTATTTCACATGAAATAATAGAAACAAATTTAGAAGTAAATGACCAGCAAGAATTTTGATGTAGAATGCTGAGATGACGATCCACAATAAGAAATTTGGCAGTCGAGGCAGATTAAATATTCGTTTTATTTTCAGTAAACATATTGAGGCCACAAACAACTTGGCACATTATTTGTGCCTATTTCAAGAGCTTTACATTTTTGATAACGTTTCAGAAAGAACAAAGCAGCAAATAATAATCCTCATAGGCCGAAGAGTAGCGAGCAAGTGCCTTACGTTCAAGGGGAAATCTTAATTCAGACTGAGTTAGTTTGGTTCTCAATGCGTTTTGATTGGATAGTTAATACATTGCTCGCCACCCTAACTGCAACACCATGAAAGACAAGAGATACCACAACAAAATTTATTTAGCTGATAACATGCTGACCAAGTATAAAATGATTAAATTTATAGACTTTTGTGAAGTGTGGTTCCTTCCAGAATCAGTAGCCAGAGTAGCCGCCATTGTTGGAGATCACCGCTGCCACACGCATCGTCATTGATTCAAAGAGACTTGTGTTCTTGGAAAGAAAAATGTGTTCTTGGGGTACAGCACAACAAGCAGCTTCCACACGTTGCCAAAGTGGATCTGGTGGGGCAGCTTGGGATGTAATCTGGATCAATCGTTCAGCAACCATGGACCACATGTTTTTTATCGGCCAAAGATGCGGAGAGCGAGCCGGCCAGGGAAACAATTCAGCTGGCGATTGACGAAGAACCCTTGGAAAATGCGTGCCACGTGTGGTCGCGCATTATCCTGTTGAAATATGGCTGTGGGCAAGCCCTGAAGGTAAGGAAGGACAACTGGCTCCAACACCTCTCAGATGTAGCGCTGGCTGTTTAAAGTACCGGCAATGCGTACTACAGGAGTGCGAGAGTGATATCCAATACCGCCCCATACCCTAATACCCGGTGCAGGACCAGTGTGGCGGTGCATAACGCAGCTCTTCAGCATCCTCTCTGCACGGTGTCTCCAGACTCGAATCCGACCATCGTGGTGTTGCAGACAGAAGCGTGACTCATCAGTAAAGACAATTTCATTCCATTCTGCCGTCCACATCCTTCTTTCGTCGCACCATTGGCGCGGAGACATCTGTGGTTCTGCGTCAAGGGTGGACGAAGCAATGGACGTCTTGCGGACAGATCACTCCGCTGTAAACGGCGTCGAATGGTACGCGCAGACACTGGATGATGCGTTACAGACTGAATGGGCTGTGCTATGGTTCGTGATGTGACTTAGCGATCCGTCACTGCCAGGCGCACAATGTTCCTGTCATCATGTGAAGTGGTGCACTGAGGTGGATGCGATCGAACACGTCAGTCCATCGTATCCTACTGCATCAACGGCCACATATCCGCATTACAGTTGTTTTGTTTCGTCCAACACGATTACCGATTTCCCTGAAAGATAATCCACACTCTCGGTAGGCCTCTATCCTTCTTCTGTCGAACTCGGATACTTGATCAAACGATAATCGCTGTTTACTATGAGGCATAATTGATCGTTTTTTTCTTTGAGGAAACCGCAAAAAAACACAATTGCAGAACTTGAAATCGTCGAAAACTCCAAGCCTTAAATAACGCTTTGAAGTGGCGCGTCATGTGCGTCTGCGCTGAAATTCTAATCATTTGCATAGCTCACCTCCGCTCTCACCTTCATGTTATTTGCATACTTCCATCAGGGTGTTGCATTTACGGTGGCCAGTGTACTTCTGTAAAATTGTTATTGGTTACTTGATTTTTAGTTCCATTTACATCATCAGAATTATGTAGGAGTCATATGTAATGGATTAATCTAGAAATGACACAGTGCATAGAGAGATTACTATTTTTAAAATTGAGAAGGGAAATTTACGTTGGTAATTTACTTTTTTACATATTCTTTACTTTTCTTATATATATAGCCACTCTGTTACTCGGCTCGGTGAGCTCAGTTTTTTTATTCTTGTATGTTGGTAAATTGTGCCTTTTCTGCTTTATTGAATTATGCTATACTTATCTTCCGGTTAAGGTTTTTATGCCTTTAGTCAATCTGCATGAAATAGTTGTAAACTTATCAACAATTTAAAAATTGGTTAAGTGAGGTTAAGCCTAATTGCTACCATATTTGTTTGCATTTGAAACTTGGCAGAATAGTGAATTAAGTCAGTTTCTGAGACTTCAGTGTTTTTTTGCCGAGTGCGACCAAAAGTAAACTCTCAGTTTTGTGCACCGAAAAATCTGCCTGCTGGAGGAATTCCTTGTTTTTGCGTAGAAACTCTAATTTTAACTGCGAAAATTGTTTTCTAATTGTTTTAACTGTATTTGGGGTTTACTTTTTTCCTATGTTCTTCACTTTTTAATGAAGATATTTTGAGGTTTTATGCATTTTTGCCTTACCGCGAAGTGAACTGAATTAATAGAATGAGAAATCTATGTGTAAAGAAATTCGAGGAAATAAATTTTAATGAAATGCAGTAAAAATGCGTATAATTAAATATTCCGTACACGAAAGTCGTGTGGTGTCCGCATCAGATTTTTTTGTGTAAACGCCTAGTAGCTTAATGGCTAAAAGCCTAAGCATTTGCAATAAATAAATAATTCTGTGCAATATATTGCACTCCAGTTGCTCAGTTTGGACACAATGTTTGTTTCAAATTCTTGGTTCCCTTTAAAATAAGTCAAGAATTGTTTTTAAATTTGCAATAGCATTAAATATGCTCATGTCCATAAATTAAGGATAACGCAAAATCAGGCGAGGGAAGAGTTAGAAGCAAAAAAAATTTGACTTATTTGTAAAGCTTATTTATTAAACAAAAGGTAAAGAGCAAAAAAAGATGCTATATGTTGGATATTATTAAAAAAATTAGCGATTTTTTCTCCCTGGAGCAAATTACAAAAAACACCTATTGACAAAAAAACGATATTACATGGTTGGTATGATGGTTAATACAGTGGCTGAAGAGAGCTGACGAGACAGGTCTGAGGCTATGCTCCGCCTGTTTCTTTTGGCAGTAACTGTCACATACCGGTCCTCATTCGGCGTTGTAACTCTGGGGTGACTTGTGCTGTAACGTCTACTCACATGACCATCATCTTGACATTGTTGCCAAAGCCTGGAGATGACACTCTGGGCAATTCCAAGTTCGTCTGATGTACGCCCACATTCCAGACGGCCGATAATTCTACCACGTAAAAAATCATCCGAATGCGTCCTTTGTGTCATAACTATTCGGTTATTGCACCGAAATGCTTGTAAAGCGCCTGCGAACAATTTTACTTCTTTGCCTGTATTCCTTATATATGATTCTCTTACACAGTCGTCATTGTGACGTAACGTCGGTGTCATCTGGTTACTTCCTGAAATTTGCATATGATTCTTGAAGATGTGTGTAGTGATTTTACAGGTGATATATTTATTTTAGAATTCGATTTCCGCGTGACTCCGAATTATCCGTAATTTATGGACATGAGTGTAGAACATTGCATGCTTTCCTTGAACTTACCGTACTTTTTTCTTTTTCAGCGTTATGCTCCAAATAATACACTGCAGTACCTCGTGAAAGACGTTCGAAAGGTAAGGAAAACTAAATCCTTTAATTTTCATGTTAGTGTTTGAAATATCCTTTCCGATACATCTTAATATCCGAAACAAATCTCAAAGCTCTACCCGCCCTCGGATTTAGTTACAATTTTCTCATTAGTAGATGTTTTTTATTTTTTGCTCTTTCTCTGATTTTGGTCCCTCAGAAAATACAGATTATGTAATAATAATAACAGTAAAATGTTATAAATAACTCTTATTTTTAAGGAAACATTTTTATCAAGTTACATTTACCCTTTTATACCCACATTACTGCTTATTTAACATATTCCAGCGTGCGTACGGGTTCTTAATAGATTGAATGCGCAAGTACGATAATAAGTTTAATAAAATTTATTTATATCAAAAGAAATAATTCAGAACTCAGGAATTTTACACAGAAATATTCGTACAAGTGTTCATATTATCACACAGTGTAACCAGTAGTTACACTTCAAACTACTAAGAACGTTAAACACAACGCAACACAACACAGCGCAAGGCAAATCGCATCTAAAGAGAAAGCTAATCTGATCTCACTCTGAACTCGCATCAATAACAATACCAGCTAACTAGCAACTGAGAGCAAACGCTCTCTCTTTGTCTTAAATAGTTTTCAATCGGCAGCCGAGATATTTCTAGGGCTTTCTCGAAATTACTGGAAAGCAATACGATGGTGGAATTACGGTTACAGTTAACAAAGTGGTCAGTTGCATTTATTCAGTTACAGCAGTTATTACCGTGATACAGGCAACAGACCAAAATGTCGCCAAATTACCAAGACACACATTTACTTAATGTTAAATGCACTTGCCCCTGCATTCTTACTTTTCCTGCATAGCTTTCTCTTAAAATTTGTCTTGCGCTACATTACACGGAAAAATACAGCAATTTTAGTTATAATTTTATTTAAAATTATCTATCTAAGTACAAAATTCCTAACAATATAAAATCGCATTATTCTTCCTTTTATTAACTTCATTATCCTCTAAAATATTAGTTAGAAAATTATTAAAACTATCATTTTTTGTGAAACATTAGTGAAAATTTTAGTAATAGAACTTAATTAATTTTAATAATAGGCTATTTTAATTTTAATAGAAGATATTAATTTTGATAATTAATTTTAATAATAGATGTGGCATCATATCCAGGATCTGCAAATTGTACATTGCTGACTTTAATGCTAATAATAAATGTCTGTCAAAAAACATTGTTAAAAATTTTAATTGATGAACCACTTCCACTGATTTAGTGTTAAGATTTTCTTTACACAAAAATATCTACAAAGTACTGCTTTTCATGCAAAAGCAGTACGCAACTTTGTAAGGTTTTAGTTAAACTAACAAAGTTTTATTTTAATTTATGCTTTTCTATTTCTTCTCCTTTCCACTTCCCGTTAGAAGAAGGGCGCGTTTCAGCTTTATGCTAATTTGAAGTGGAGCCAAGTTATATTTAAGCGAGAGGTAGGAACCTCTCAGTGTGAGAGAGCTTTTAGTCTCAGACCACGATCACTCTATTCGACGTTCTCCTGACTAGCTAGCATTTAAATTCTAAGCCGTAGCGCTTTTACGTGATTGCTTATTGAAGTAATTCCAAGTGCGTCAGTATTAGTTAAATCTTGCTACGCACCATTTAGTTTAAAGGCCAACCTCGCATTATAGCTCTGCGAGCAACGACTAATTTAATTTCTATTTAATTTTAGTTTAAATTTGATTGTTCATTTTAGACCCAAGTGCAGTCTCTACTTTCTGTATCCCTCCCGAGTTAGGAAGTGGTTGTACATAATTGTGATTTAATAAAAGAGGATTTTAATTCCCTTTCAATGCAGTTCTTCTACCACTCAATCACAATATTCTACCACAGAACATAGCTGCATTCAGCTCCCTGTTCCAGATCAGGAATGCTGTCATGAAGATGTTTTCCAAGAATATGCACCGAACACTCAGTCCTGACAACTTCATTAAAATATTTTTTAATATTATTTTATAACAGCAACAGTTATATTAAATCTGACAGTACAGTGTAGACGAATATTTTAATTTTTTAAGCTATCAGGTATTGTTGATGCATTGGTAGCAAAACGGATAAAACTTTTGTACTATCTATAATATCTGCATTAAAGTATGCTGGTAAAAATTTAGCTCAAAGGGCGTTAGCTCAGAAGGGCTGTTAATTAATATTTGGCATTTTGCGTCGAAAATTTCTGAATCAATTTTCAAATTGTTATCACCAAATGTTATCGCCCTGTATTATATTTACAGAAGTTAAATAATGAAGAATCTACATAAATGTATGCATGTTTCGCGCATTGTGACAAAACAACGGTACCTAGAGCCATCCTATTTTGAATAACGTACGTCTCCACCCCAATATGGGCATCTGGAAGCCCAAATTTGGAATTTGTTTTATTCCCTATTTCATATTTTGTAAAGCATTTATCAGTTTTTTTAAGAAACTTTACGATTTCAAAACGAGCAATGAGATCACTGTATGGAAAGAAAACATTCTTATACTTGAATTACCCTTTATATTGCTGTTGATTTGAATTTTATGGCTTAAATGCGAAGAACATGATATTGTTGCGTTATACGGGTTCGTGGATTTGAGAGTATCCGATGAAAACACGATGCAGAACAATAAAAAGCACAATTTATTTACAAGAATCACTATTTACAGCACAGTTCCAAAATTACCTTTAAAAGCGTCGAAAATCTACAATAAACACGCTGAAACAATCAGCAACACAGCTTCAGGCTGTAACTGTAAAGGTAGCTTCACGGCAACACTAAACTTATAATCAACACCGTGGAACAATCACCAATACACTGTCAAGCTATACTGTAAAGGTAGCTTCACGACAAAGCACTATCCCGATCGCTTTCCGTTCACAAAACTCTCGCGTAGCCTAGCACTCACAGTAAGCAGCTATTCTCACAATGGCGGCTGTCAGAAACGCAGGGGTTTATATAGCTTTTCCTTAGGTTCCACACGTTTCGAGAAATATCTCGAGAGGAAGTTATTCTAGAAGCTTCCCGATTGGACCATGGGATATCGCCTATTTGGTCGCCAAATGGGCGATAAAGTCGCCAATCTGGCAACCCTACCATAAACTTTTTTATGGCAACCCTAGTGCTCTGCCGGAAAGCTTACATACAGGCACAACCGCCGAATTTTTCGCAACAATATTTAATAAATAAATGTAACACTCAAAACGTTAAATTAACGCCCCTTTGGACGTAATGTAAAATCTGAAAGCTTTCACATTCTTTTTTTATTATCATAATTTTTTTTTTGAATTTGTAAACATTTTCTGTGAGTATTTGATGTTATTGAATTAAGTAAAACATCAGCTGCTCTGTTTAAATAACAGTATTCTTTTTTCTGTTTCTTTATGAAGCTAATTTATTATTCTTTCTCTAAACTAAAATATATCTGGCAGTTTTAAAAGCTTTTTCAAATTATTGGAGCAATATTCTTTTTAAAAGTTCAGAGCTTTTTTTTTCTTGCATTTGCATCTTCTACAACTGAAATTGTTTCTTATAAAAGCCTCTCAATTTTTATAATGCTAATCAAGATTTATTAACGTGCAAAATTTTAATTTTATGACTTCAATTATTTTTCCATTTGCGTTTAGATTAAAATGGCTCTGGATATTCCAATTCTCAATTAGTTAAGTTTAATTAAATTAGTATATATTTAGCCATCATCAATCATACTGCCAGTAATTATCATTATCTTTTACTTAATTTATCATTACTTTTACTTCTTTTTTAATTTATCATTGATAGTGCAATATTTTTTAATTACTGTATATCTCTTAATGTTCCTTTGAAAAGAATGAAAAAGTGGTCTTTAATCTTTTATTTTTAAGCAAGTTTTATTCATTTTACTATAGCTCGTTCTCACATAACATCAGCAGAATATGGAAATTATACACATTTTAATAATTTGTACTCTAACAAAATTTTAATAGCTTATTATGAAAAAATATTGTAATTAGAATTAAAACATTTGGTATCTTAAAATAATTCAAATAATTTCGATTTCAAAATAACTTTTCCCCTCCTGTTTGAAACTGAAATTAAAGTTAGTTAATAAATGGATAGAATTTATGATGTAGTTATTTTCTGAGCTGAATTATTAACATTGAAACTAGATTGTTTAAGAATTTATTACAATAATGATACGAGTTTCTTTCCGAATCGTAGTTGTCACAGTGATTTTCAGTACTGAATGAGATTTTTAAGTAAAATCCGTGTTGTTATATTCGCTTATAAATTTCACATGTTTATCATTTTAAATCTACTGAAACATTTCTTCAAACGTAATTTCAAAATAATTTTGTTTCTGTTACATCATTTTCACTTTGATGTTTGAGTAGGCTAATTGAAAACAAGATTTTTCTTGATCCGTTTGCAATCTGAATTTTCGAAATGGGACTATTCACCGCCGCCCTTTCGCTGCCATGCCATTTTACCGTCGGACCGATTCGCAACCTAGCTATTTTTGGTATAATTTTAATTAAAATTCTTTTATTTCCACGTGCAATGTAGCGCGTGACATATTTTAAGAGATAGCTACGCCGGAAAAGTAAAAATACAGGAGCACGCGCATTTAATAAATAGATATCTCGTAATTGGTTTTGCTTTTCAGAAACCTCGAGAACAGAAAGTACCAGAATGTTCTCCTGCATGATTAAAAAGCTTACAAAATCTGGAGAAAATATCAGCTCGGTTGTTTTAAGTGAACTTAGTGCTGTTATTGATTGTTATTTTAAGTGAACTTATTGCTGTTATTGATTGTTATTTTAAGTGAAGTTAGTGCTGTTATTGATTGTTATTTTAAGTGAAGTTAGTGCTGTTATTGATTGTTGTTTTAAGTGAACTTAGTGCTGTTATTGATTGTTATTTTAAGTGAAGTTAGTGCTGTTATTGATTGTTATTTTAAGTGAAGTTAGTGCTGTTATTGATTGTTATTTTAAGTGAACTTAGTGCTGTTATTGATTGTTATTTTAAGTGAACTTAGTGCTGTTATTGAAGTTGTTTACTTAGTGCTGTTATTGATTGTTGCGAATTCGCGGTGAGATCGGATTAGCCTTCTCTGTATTTTGCATTGAGTTCTGTTTAATGTTTGAGTAGTTTAAATAAATAAATTTTATTAACTTTTTATTAACTTTTCATCGACTTGTGCATTCAATCTATTACGAACCGTAGGCATGCAACAATATTTTTCTTTACAGCCCTATATTATATCTTTCCATGTTATATTATTTACTTTTTTAGTTTAATAATCCTGTTTACCTGTTGTATACATTTAACTATCTTAAATTTTGAAAGGAAAAAGCTTTTGCAATTAAACACATCTTCTGGAATTAATAAAATATTTCCAAGAACTGATGATTTTTTCCCTAGGTAAAAAGTATATTTGGAGGTTTTCTCAGTGCGAAAATTTTGTGCATTGTATGCATTTTGTTGTGAAATGCCCAGCTGTGGTGAGATAGCTTTCCCACAAAGCAGGGTTAGGTTGCCAGAAAGCGGCAGAGAAAGGCAAGATTACCAGATTTTGCACGAAATCGTCTATTTGGCAACATGCCGTAGACGGTACCCTGCCTGTAGGCGGAGTAGGAGAGTATAGAGGGTTTGCTGAGTTCAGTAGTAGTGTCTTGAGTTCAGAAATTAGCTTAGAGCGATGGACCGAATCGGGAGCTGTATTTTAATGCTTTGCCGTGAAGCTCTCTTTGCCGTTATAGTCTGAATAATGTGTTACTGACTTTTCAGCGTTTTTATCGTAGTTTCTCGACGACTGTAAACGTGTCTTTAGAACTCTCCTATGTAATTCTGGCGAATAAATTCTGTTTTGATTCTTCGTCAAGTGTTGTCATCAATTACTCGAAATCACGAACCCGTGGAACGCAACAATATAATAGGGTACAGTAAAAACAAGTCATTTTTTATTAAGTCAACCTGTATTATGTATTTCTTTTATACTTTACGGCAAAATGGCCCACTACGTATCAGCCGCTGAACTGTCCTGTCGACCAAACGGCTACGGCGGAAAGTCACAGACCCTTGAATTTTTGTGTATGAAAACTGGAGATATTTTAATCAGATAAAAGTGTGGATAAATAACCTTTCTTTTTGTGTAGCTGTCAAAACTTTAAAAAACTTTTAAAACTTTAAAATGTTTTAAATGTTAGTTGTGGTGTTATTAGGAGAGCCACCTGCATTAATTGCATATTACGTGATGCAACATAGCCAACCTGTTGGAATGATCAAGTTTAGTCGTTCTTCACATTGCTTAATTAAAATCTAGCAGCTCCTTAATCCTTAGGATCTTAATAATTATACCACTTTGTACAATTATTTAATTTGCTTTTTTGTAATCATTTTCCTTTGAAATCTATTCGCACTATGCAAGTGTGTATCTTCTACTGAAATGTTTCAAAACTTTGAAATACAGGGTGACCCAAAAGTCGGTTAACATTTGAAAATTCAACAATTCTTTGAATATTGTAAGTAGAGAAGTAAAAACTGGCATACATGCTTTACATGTCATGGAGTTTTATTGAAAACAAAAAAGTGCTTGAAACGGCCAACAGATATTGTTTTATATGATAACAAAAGCAATAATTAGCATAACAACTGATTTTTAGAAAAGACTAGGTTCGTTATAATAAATTTTCAACATGTCGGTCGTTATTCATCAACGATACGTATAGTCTAGGGACAAAGGTGAGAAACTGCCGTCGGATGTTGTCTTTTAGCATCCCATACGAGATCAGACGATCGCGATAGACTTCAGATAACCCCATAACCAATAATCACATGTATTGGCCAAGCATAACAGAAGTGGTGGCTCAGAACGCGATCCTCACCAAACGATGTGTGCAAGAGATATTTCTCACATGTGGCAAAATAGGTGTGGATAAAAATCTTGAAAAACGTCACACCTCACACCCGTCACACTGGCATTATTAATATCAGAACCACGCATTTCCTTGAAGAAAAAAGGTTCGATCACGACTGAGGTGATAAATCCGCATCGCTCCACAGCTAAAACCCAGAGGCGAGGACGGAAAAGTGACAAAGTCTTGAAGGAACTGATTCCCTCTCTCACTGCAAATCATATTTTGGCCTTTTTTTTTCTTTCAGTAAAACCCCATGTCATTTCAAGCATGTGTTTGAATTTTTACATCTCTACCTTCATTATCGCTTGATTTATTGAATTTTTAAATGTTAACGAACTTTTGGGGCACCCTGTATATTGCTATAAACTTTAGTTTTTCCATGAGGTTATTCGAGTATAACTTTGAACAGTGGCGGCTCGTAGCTAAAATTAGTGGGGGTGCTGTTCCAAAAAAATTTAACCTTAGTTTTAAACCTATGTAAAGGGAAACAAACATGTATAACAAGAAAATTTATTCTGAAACTTCCATGAAATTTTACAAAAGAAAAATTAAACATTTCTTAATTACTTTAACTTAAATTGTTACAGTTCAAGCTTTACCTATTCATTTAAAAATGAAATCCATTCTTCTTGTTTTAATTTGCGCGAAGAGATGATAATTTTCTCCTCGATCTCTGGATGACAACTGAGGAAATTTTTCTATAGTGAAAGCATCGCAAGCGCATGAAAACGAAAGCTCTCGAAGTTCACTTACAGTCACAGAATTTATTACTTGAGGATGCAAGGACATGGTTAAAGTTTAGGTTAAAGTTTGTAAAATAAAAGAACCGAAAAAAAATGAATCAAATAGAATAGCTGAAAAATAGTCTAACCAAGAATATGGTGTATGATTTTTAAACACAGCACACGCGGAGTAAAAAAAAAGAACCAGCTCCCAACGACACTCCAGATTCGGCACTGCAAAAGCGACAGTGCTGTCTCCCTCTCAGCCTCGTACGCTACTTCCGAAGAGCGCATGCGCAGAACAGCCAAATACCACACGCACGGAGGAAGAAATAATCACGTTTCCAGAATTTCGGCATTGCAAGAGCGACAGTGCTGTTTTATCTCCCTGGCTCGAGTGCTGCTTTTTGTGCGCGCTTGCGCAGAACAGCCTTGTGAAGCGCAGTTCCATACAAAAACTTTTCGTACCTTTTTCATAAACTGGAGGATGGCTACTGACATTAAGTTTAAGGATTATATATTGTAGAAGTATAAAGAAAGAATTAAAGGGCTCATTATATTAAATATTAAAAATAATAATAAGTGGAAACAGGGGGTGCTGCAGTTTCACAGCGCTTATTACGAGCCGCCACTGCCTTTGAATTCATAAAGGTTTTAAGATTCAAATTAATCACTCCATTACTGGCATTCACATTGCTTTGAATTCAAAGCAGTAATAAATTCATGTAAAATAGCAGTCTTCTAAATATTACTTTTTAAATGCTGTTTATTCATGTGTATAATTTTCATATATTCATAAGTAATTCAGGTGTACTAAACTTTAAAGTTATTTGTTGCAACCAAACTTTTCATGATTAAACATTGATATGAAGAAACTTAGGTGAAGAAATGCTGGAAACTATAAGAAGGAAACTGAAAAATAGAAAATTAAAAAATAATTATTAAAAAGCTCTGTATTTGTATACTTCTATCAACGTTTTTCACGTATATATAAACTAGAATTTTGCTTACATATCGTTTGATAAATGTAAGACTTTGATAAAAACATGACATTTTACACTTTTTAAAACTGTTTCAGGAAATATATTGTAGTCTTGCATGCATGTAAATATCTATTTTAAAACTATGGCCAAGTTGTAAGGTGAATAATATTCTGATAATGCTTTCGTCTTATATTTTTCACTACATGTTGCTTTGCTTCAAATAAGTACTTTTTTCATTTACATGTGGTTTTGTTACAATATGGCTCATGGATTGCTTTGGTAAAATGTATTTCTGTAAATGAAGGTATGTTTGATAAATTTTTGTGACACCTTTAATCCTAAAAATGTCTTTTCTTTTTTAGAATGTCCCCAGACTGTACAGGTATACGCTGTACGATATTGGACTTATCATCGAAAAATTAATGGGAGGAGCATACAGATCATCTTATTGCAGAAGAAAATTTCGCCATCTGTACAACAACGTGATGAGAAAAATAATTGCCGTTAGTGCTGTAAGTGCTGCTGAATATGTTTTTCGAAATTCAGAGCGATCGTAAATCGAGTACTGCATTCTTTACTTGCTTATGTTTTAATAAACGTTATTAATTTGTATGAGGCCGAATACAAATCAGTTTAAATTATTTTAAACTGTGTCAAACGTGAACTTTTCTTAATTCATTTCCCACAAATTAGATTTATGCAAATCGAAATACACTGCTGGCCACCGTAAATGCAACCCCCTGAAGGAAGCATTCAAATAACATAAAATTTACAACATGCATTAGCGGAGGTTGTCAGGACTGAGTATTCTGTGCGTGTTCTTTGAGAACATGGTAAAGTCTGTAATAGGGTCCTTATCCTCAAGTCTCAAGTCCTGAACTGGAACAGGGAGCGGAAGGTACCTATGTTCTGGTGTAGATACTGTATGGGCGAATAACTGCACTTGAAAGGGATTTGAAATCCTCTTTTATTAAATTACTATTATTTACACACTTCCCAACTCGGGAGAGATACAGAAAGTAAAAGACCGCACTTGGGTCGAACTTAACAAAGAAATCAATTTAAATACATATCCTAAAATAGAAATGTAATTCAACTTTGCTTCGCAGAGCAATTCGCAGAAGTTGGCCTCTCACTAAATGGTGCGTAGCAAGATATATTAATACTAGCGCACTTCAATTTGTTTTACAATGCAATCACGTAGTAAGCACTATGGCTTATAAATTTTAACTGCTAGCTGGTCAGGCGAACGTTGAGCAGAGTGACCGTGATCTGAGACTAAGCTCTCTCACATTGAGAGGTTTCTACCTCTGGTTTAAATAGTACTTCGCTGTACTTCAAATTAGCATAAACTGAAAACGCGCGCTTCTTCTGACGGGAAGTTGAAACAGAGAGGAAAGAAAGATTTAAATTAAAATAAAACTTGGTTAGTTTAACTAAAACCTAACAAGGTGAGATATGCAAATGATTAGAATTTCAGCGCAGACACACATCACGCGCGCCTGTGCCGCCACTTCAAAGCGCTTTTTAAGGCTTGGAGTTTTCGACGATTTCAAAGTTGTGTTTGTCTTGTGGTTTTTTCAAAAAAATGATCCATTCTGCCTCGCAGTAAACAGCGGTCATCGTTTAATCAAGTATCCGAGTTCGACAGGGGAAGGATAGTGGCCTACCGAGAGTGTGGATTATTTTTCAGGGAAATCGGTAGTCGTGTTGGACGAAACGAAACAACTGTAATGCGGATATGTGACTGTTTGATGCAGGAAGGTAAGACGGACCGACGTGTTCGATCGCATCCGCCTCAGTGCAACACTTCACGTGATGACAGGAACATTGTGCGCATGGCAGTGACGGATCGCTCAGTCACATCACGAACCATAGCACAGCACATTCAGTCTGTAATGCATCATCCAGTGTCTGCGCGTACCATTCGACGCCGTTTACAGCAGAGTGGTCTATCCGCAAGACGTCCGTTGCTTCGTCTACCCTTGACGCAGAACCACAGACGTCTCCGCCGCCAATGGTGCGATGAAAGAAGGATGTGGACGGCAGAATGGAATGAAATTGTCTTTACTGACGAGTCACGCTTCTGTCTGGAATACCACGATGCGTTTATGTACCACCACACTGGTCCTGCACCGGGTATTATGGTATGGGCGGTTTCGGATATTACTCTCGCTCTCCTCTAGTACGAATTACCGGTACTTTAAACAGCCAACGCTACATCTCCGAGGTGTTGGAGCCAGTTGTCCTTACCTTCAGGGCTTGCCCACAGCCATATTTCAACAGGATAATGTGCGTCCACACGTGGCACGCATTGTCCAAGTGTTCTTCGTGAATCTCCAGCTGAATTGCTTCCCTGGCCGGCTCGCTCTCCGGATCTTTGGCCGATAGAAAACATGTGGTCTATGGTTGCCGAACAATTGACCCAGATTACATCCCAAGCTGCCACACCAGATCAACTTTGGCAACGTGAGGAAGCTGCTTGGTGTGCTGTACCCCAAGAACACATCCAAAGTCTCTTTGAATCAATGCCGAGGCGTGTGGCAGCGGTGATCTCCAACAATGGCGGCTACTCTGGCTACTAATTCTGAAAGGAACCACACTTCACAGAAGTCTATAAATTTAATCATTCGATACTTGGCCAACATGTTATCTATTAAATAAATTTTGTTGTGATATCTCTCTTATTTTTCTTGGTGTTGCAATTTGGGTGGCCAGCAGTGTATATGACAATATGTTTGAAGATGGTAGCAGCCTAAGAATTGTCGACCTCTTGAACATATTGAGCTGTTCTGTATCAAGAATGAAGAGAATGATGAAACAAAAATGCTTGGTTTTATACAAAACAAAGAAACTGCCCGAATGTATCAAGTAAAGATCTGTTTATTACATTCTTCATGCATTATGAATGGCATTTTCAAGCATAATATGGCATAAAATAATAAATGTAAGATGCCACTTGTAATTCTGTGTTTGAAGACTTGGTACCTTTTCAATGTTTTTTTTATTATTTAAGAACTTTGATCTACTTTTGATTACTAATATTAAATAGTTTAGTAAAAGTTTACAATTGGGTTCCCCTTGTTTTTTGGTGATTCTTTTTTGACGCCAAGATCGGCGCCGGAAGGCACAATTTCAAGATGGCCGCTAACAGAACCAAAATAAGAAGTCAAAGAATAGCACAAACTCGGTATTCATGTACACATCGATCTATTTTCACTTAAGAAAAATCAGGAAGCTAAAATAAAGTTAAAACTATCATGATAACCAGAAATGGGGTTTCATTGCCAAAACTGAGCAAAATTTGTCGCTAATCGAAGGGACATCCAATGGCAAAATGATTTTAAGCTGAAAAAACTTTTTTATCAGTATTTTT
Source organism: Stegodyphus mimosarum (assembly GCA_000611955.2). Classification (NCBI taxonomy): domain Eukaryota; kingdom Metazoa; phylum Arthropoda; class Arachnida; order Araneae; family Eresidae; genus Stegodyphus; species Stegodyphus mimosarum. The sequence continues at coordinate 208,457 of KK120349.1, forward strand.
TTTAATTTAAATTTTTTAAAGAAAAATTCAACATTTAAATGTTTTTCTTCTCCCACAATTTTCAGTGTGTCTGCCCCAAATGTTTTATCATATTTATTAGTTCTCTTAATTGGATCTATTCAAGGATCGATTTTGCAATTCATGAATTAATGTCTCAGAAAAAAAGTACATTTTTATGTAAAAGTCTTTAAAAAAAATATGATCTTTATCACATTTTCACTTCCAGTAATTTTTCTTCTCACTATTTTGCAAAACCCATCTTTATTTCTATTAAGTATATAGTTTTAAATAACTACTAAAACTATCAAGTAATTTAGTCCATTTTTGTACAAGTTTTAGAACGGTAAAAGGATATTTTAGTAAAAGGATATTTTGAATAAATGCAAACTGAGAAAACGCAGTTAAAGAATGTATGATGATAGAAGTCTGAATGATCACTATTTCATTTCAAATTTCTCAAAAATTTTATTACTGAATTTTATTACATATATATTTATAAAAAAAACCTAGTACTGTTCAACTGGGTAATATAAATATATAAATGACAAGCTTTTGTTTCAAAACTTTATCTGGCCAGAAATATTGCAAAAAATGTCAAAAAATGCAAGTAGAATTTTTCTTTACCTGTTTTTATTTTTTAAAACACATTCGAAACAATTTTTATACGTGATTTAATTACAAGATATTTTGTAAAACGCTTATAATCAGTATTATTAATGTGCATTTGTCGTTTTATTTATCTTTTCAAAAAGCAAAATTTGAAATTTGAACAGACCTAAACCATTTTATTTAAAACTTCTCAGCATCATATGTGATTTCTTCTCTTCTTTCACCCATTTGTTATCGTATATAAATCGCGTTTTGAATTAATTTAGGTGTATTTCAATTAATTAAAGATTTTAATGTTTTTCAGCACTGTTTGTATAACGTTACAGTCAGGAACTTGATCACTTCCACCTCTTTTTGTTCGTGTCTTATAGCAAATAATTTCAGTATTTGAAGAAGCATAACGAAGTTGACTAATAATACACATAGAAATATTTGCTCAGATCAAAATATATATATATAAAAACCAATAACTCATAATAAGAAAGCTTTCCGAATACCATTTCCAAGGAACAGAAATTCATTTTAAAACCATGATTTAAAAACAATTTTGTCAGTTTTTAAATTAGTATTTTCTAAACCTCTTTTGCTTTAAAAACATAAAATGTGACATATGATTTGGATCTAGCAAAATATTTGATGATTTATACAATATTAAATAAGGAAGTAAGATGAAATACTCTCTCTTAATTTAGTTTTTGTTAATAAATGGTAGAATGGTTTATCCCCTTGATAGCTCGATTAATCTGCGATCAATGACAATAGCTACTTTTTCAATGTTTAAAATTTTTAATTTTTGATTTTAGTGTTTTGGCAATTAAAGCTTTTTCTTAACAGATTTTTGTTTTTAAAGCCAAGGAGGTACTGAAATACTAATTTAAAATGCTGACAAAAATGTCTTTCATTCATTGTTTTAAAATGAATTTCTGTTCCTTGGACATGGTATTATGGAAGGTATTTCTTATTATAAATTATTATGTATTATTGGTTTATTACTTTGCAGCTTTAGCGAAAGCCGTAAGTCTTTTAATCTACATTTAATTACTTTTATTTATAACTTATATATAAACTTGCCAATTTAGAGGTGAGAAATATTTTTTCCTGCTTCATTTTGTCTTTAAATAAATCAGTTTGTACTTATAAACAGAATTTGCTGATAGTCGCTGTCATATTTAATAACACTGCTTTTCATTTACACTAATTTTTAATAAGGAATTATGAACAATTAAAAAATTAATAATGTAAACAGTTAAAAAGTTTAAAATAAAACTTAGGGGTTGGGGCATTTAGAGGGCTGTCAAAATTTCTAAAACCCTTTTTATCTATTTGTTATCGTCAGATCATTTCAAATTTTTCTTCAGTGTAGTAAGGGTATTAAGGTATTTTTGTAGCAAAAAAATTGAAAAATCTGTAATTTCATCGATTTGGGGGGTTACGAAGTTCCTTAATTTGAGTCTGTGTTTTTCGTTGCAAGTTTCTACCTGAATTTCAGTTCAATCAGAATTCAGTCGGTTCTCCATTAAATAAACGTAAAAGAAGAATTTTTAATTGATTGAAGCAGGCAATCCACCTAAAATAATTAACTAAAGCAGGAAATCTACCTCAGTATAAAAAATGGCTAATTTTTGCCTTTCGATTTTATTATTCTAAACGTAAACGAAAATACAGTGTTGCCAAACCATGAAAATAACTTTTAGCAAAATTACATTTACCTAACCGCTGAAACTGCTAGCGACAGTATTGAGCCGATGGTTTCACGTAATATTTGGTATTAGTCTATTCCTATTTTGAAACATTAATCGTACTGGAATACTGATTCAGCGATAATATAACTCAAAATATCTCTGCTTCTCAATCATATTATATTGAGTTTATTTTTCTGATGCGACTTCGATAAAAGGAATTATGAATATATTTAAACTTAGGAAACATTCTTTCTGCATCATTGTCAAAGTAACGAGTTGGCAATGGAAATTCTCTTTGTCTTCTTAAATTTTAGTTTTACTTCCATATTTATCAAGAAAGTGATTCGCATTTTCAAGGATGCTTTACGGCTTGTAATTAGAATATTTAATTAGTTTTCTAGATACAACGAATTGGGGATTAGTCGAGATTTGTTTTGTTCATTCCACGTCGATCTCTTTATTTAGGAGTTTTGATCGGAAGCGTACATTAATTCAAAATAATCCATCAACAGAAAGCAGTTTGCAAGTGCATTAATTTTTTATTTGCAATACGCAGTATAATGTGACATGTTCTTCTGTTTGCTAAAATTAGAGAAATATTCAAAGGACCTTTAATGAATAAAAGCAGAAAATTCAATTGAAAGAAATATATAATTTTGTGTTAGCAATATCGAGTATATATTCAAAAAGGCACTGAATGTTTTAATATGTATTTTGTTTTTAACAATGTTTCTGCATTTATAACAAAACTCTGTATAATTAGAAAAATATTCCATTTAGCATATTTCGAACATTAACTGTTAGTTTAGTGAAATATATTCATGATTATTTAGATAAATGTATCTTTTCAGATGGATATGGTAACCTGGTTTTAGAAAAATAATACGCTTAGCAAGTTAAGTTTTTAAGTTTATCCAGATTATTAAAGATGAGTTATAAAACGTTTTTTCAAACAGGTTAATAAGATTTTTTTATACTTCTCACAAACAATCATCGTTTGTTAACATTATTTTAACGCAGCTTATTTAAAACGATGTTACATAAGTTTAAAATAATTAAAATTTGGAATCAAATTATATTATTAAAATGTAACAAATCTTTCAGTGCATTTAAGTAAATATTATAAATTTATCATTCCACTTCATATTTATATTTCCCCAGTTTTTAAATTAAAGTCGCAGTGTTTGTTTGAATCAGTTCATCAAAATCTCACAAAACAATTTATACAGCTGACTGAATTACACATACAGAATTTTCTAAAAATGTAGTCACCGAATTAATTTAAATATTAAGTCCAAATTTGTTCATTCAGCTATTGCATTTCTGAAAATATTTTCATTTGGACTTAAGGCTGTACAAATACAGTCTTTAAATATACAGGGTGTTTATAAAGTCGCGGACCCATTTTGATGTTTTTAATAACTCATAAAATAATAAAGATAGATCAAAATTAATAACATAAATGGTTAGAGAGACTCAAAAAGTTTCATGACCCATGCCAATAAACTTCCACGTGTGCCCCCTTCGTCGCACGGAGAATATCGAGTCGATATTCAATTTCACGCCAGGTACCGGCAAGCATGTCGGCATCCACAAAGGCTATTGCGGTTGTCATTCTGGCTTTTAGGTCATCCATGCTCGACACTCTCTTCCTGATAACGTTATCCTTTACAAATCCCCCAAAGGAAAAAGTCCAGCGGCGTTATATCGGGTGATCTGGGTGGCCAAGGAATTGGACCTCCTCGCCCAATCCATCTTCCTGTAAAATGGTCATTCAGAGAACTACGAACGATGGTACCCCAATGAGGTGGTGCACCATCTTGTTGCAAAAAGACATGTGGCTGAAGCTCTTCTAGTTGTGGAAATACGAAGTTTTCCAACATGTCTAAGTATACGACTGATGAGACCATCTTTTCTGTAAAAAAGAAAAGCCCAATGACTCGGTCGTGCATTAGTCCACACCACACATTAACTTTTGGGAAATCCCTTTGTGCCTCACGGTATTCATGGGGGTTTTCAGATCCCCATACACATAACATTGCAATAGTTGCCGAAAACAAAAGAGAGAAAAATGCTATTAATAAGCATACGATATTTAGAAAAGTACAGATATTTACACTGGAAAATGAAATTATCTAAAATTAACCACACGCGCAGACGATATTTACAAAAGTAAAGATAATCAAACTTGAAAAGTAAAATATGTAAGTTATTCCATCAATAAATGCCATCAGTTTGTTTATATCTTCATTATTTTATGAGTTATTGAACATCAAAATAGGTCCGGGACTTTATAAACACCCTGTATTACAAATAAATATATTATAAACGTGAAAGTAATGAAATACTTTTTAACCCTAAAATACTGTCGCGTGCGTACGGGCTCGTAATAGATTGAATGTACAGGTTCGATAGAAATTTAATAAAATTTATTCTTATCACAAGAAATATAACAAAACGCTGGATTATTCCTCAAAGCTATTCGTACAATATCGCAATATCAAGCAGTATAATCAGTAGCTCTATTTTAAACTATTAAAACATTAAATAGAAAGCAGTCTAAAGCGCAGAGAAAGCTAATCCGATCTCACCGCGAATTTGCTACAATCAATACTAGTCGTTATCCAAACAACAACTAATAAACAACTGAGCTCAGATGCTTCTCTCCGGCTTTTATAGATTTTTAAATTGGCCGCGAGAGACAGTCCTAGCAATATCTGGAAAGCAAAAAGAGTAGAATTACGGTTACAGTTAACATAGTAGTCAATTACATTTATTTAAATTAAATATCAAGTACGGAGATAAACTTTTATTCAATATTAAATGCACGTGCTCTTGTATTTTTACTCTTCCGGCGTAGCTTTCTCTTAAAATTTGTCACGCGCTGCATTGGAACGGAAAATAAAACAATTCTAATTATAATTCTACTAAAAATGTCTAACTAAATACGAAATTCGTAACAATACGTTAAATACAAAAACATCTTGTCTTGAAGTGAAAATTCGCTAAGATGCTTGAGAGCGAATTTAGTATTTAGTTAAACTTTGAAGATCTGTTGATACTTAGAAGAAACTACAAAATAAAATTTACATTCTATGTGGAGTAATGGCTTCGTATTGGGTAAAACAGCATTTGTTATTACAGTCCAAACAGTTATGAATTAAAAATACCTCCACAAATTTTGCACGTAAATGTAGAGGACTTCTTTCATTTTGACTTGCAGTTTTGACAGTTGCTCACTTGACTATTTATAACGCCATCGATTTGACAGACTTAGATATTTCTAGTATTCTAGTTAACCCAAAGACTTGTAAGGATCTTAAGTTTGACTAACTTTTATTTTATTTTAAAACTTCACTATCATCTCTTATTTTCCACCTCCGGCCAGAATAAAGGCTTGAATTTGTTTATGCAAATTGATTATTGAAGTTGTGGCTTTTTGCCAAGAGTAGAGTTAGAAGGGGAGAGAGTTCTTGTCACTAGACTTCACACGAGCTTGTCATCAGTTCCTCTCCGCCCTTCAGGCCACAGGTTTTAGTCCTCTCGAAAGCTAAAGACGTATTGTAGCTTTCCGCAGTTTGCCTACTACAGACGTAGTAATTTAAAACGCCAGTCTTAATGTTAGTCACCTGTGTAAAATATTAAAAGTTAGCTCTTATTTAAATTTTAGTTAATTAGTAGTCTTATATTCTTACGTTCAGACCACAAGTGGTGGGTCTATGTATCCCGAAGTGCGAGAGCGCCTGTGATATTGTGGAAAATAAAGGGTAATTTAACCCTTCTCATCTTGTCGCTACACTCCATAGGAAATAGTTTGTAGTCAAACTCATTGTCTAGTCAGGACACGTCATGTTCGCGAAGCAGATGAGAAGAAATACAAGTCCTGATAGACTGAATCTGTTAACTCTTTTAGTACCGAACGACGATATATCGTCGTTCGGTGCGCTTGCCAAAAATACCAACGACGATATATCGTTGCGCCTTTGTTGGGGCCTTATTGTACTCATCACAAGAGGTCTGTGTTTCAAAATAACTTTATAAAATGTTAAAATGGTTCATATTCGATGCCACACAAGTGAAAAAATGGTTATTAGATTTAACTTTTTGTTATATTTTATTCTGATTAGTGCCGCGGGTCTGTATATGTTACAGCGATAAGATAGAAACGGGACCCGGGATAGTTTCTCTAAACCGTAATCGCAATCTTTATGATGTTTATGATAGTTACCGGAGTATTCAAGTGGCATGCGTGCATCAACTGAGTCCCGTTCTCAGCCGCACAAACGGTATAGTGGTTAGGGAACGCTACTGCGATACCGAAGGGTCGGATTCGAATCCCGGAGAAGGAAATGTGTAGTGTCTTTGCATCATGGGGCACTCTATGGCGAGCCGAAAGTCCTTTCATGTGGTATGGTGGTAGGGGAAAGGGTTGGGAGACCCCGGACCACCTTCCCGGGGTGCTTTACCTGAAACCTAAGGTGGAAAGTAGAAGTCCAACTACCTTGAAGATCTGGCAACCATTCTTCTATGAAATTACATGGACAAGACGAAAATAACAGCGTATTTCTCACTATACTTTAGCAGTAAATATAGGATTCTGTAGAAATTCTAATTGGTTATTTTCTTCTATCTTGCTTCATTAGACAATTAGGTTTGAGAGGTTTATTAAACTGCCACCCAGATGGTACAGTGGTTAGGTCAGCCGTCTACAATACCCATGGGCGCGGTTTCAAATCCCGGAGAAGTCATGGTGTAATTATCCATCCCTTCATAGAAGGGTTGGCTATTAGTTGCCTCCATAATAAAATGGCCACCACTTCCGGCCTTAAGAGTTGCCAATGTCGAAAAAAGACAAAATAATGCCCACTGTTAAAAAAAAGGGTTCATTAAACTTTAAAGAAGAGCGAGCGCTACAATCGCATATATTCGATACGGCATGTATGATGAAATGTATCCAAGTCAAATCATTCCAAAATAAAGGATTTGCGTATAAACTTTAGGACCTTTACATAACGTGTTTCACTAAATTACCTTTAAGTTTTCTTTCAAAATCCGTTTGTGTTTCCTTTATTCCCACTTTAAATGACTTCAGTAATATGTTAATAGTAAAATGAACTGTTAAAGGAGCATGTGTAATTGACAAGTTGGAGATAAACTGAGTCTGATACGCAAGCTGTCTTAATTATTACTCAATATGTTGAATTGTTGAAGAATCAAATGATTTAGATTTCAGAATACTGCCTGGAATGAAAACTTGTTAAAAATGCTGCTTCTATGAAGACTTAAAGACAATTATTGAATATAGTTAAATGTCCTGATATCGTGAGAATAAACAATTAGGTGAAATTTTAATTTAAAATTAATATGTCTAATTATATTAAAACACTTCTATCACAAGTGATTCTTAGTATTCCAGATCTTAACTTAAATGTTATATGATTTCCGATTTCGTTTCAGACTCCCACGCTCAGCCAAACTATCAACACAAATGCCATCAATTCCCCTTGCGAGACAGCGTGCCTCCGTGACCTCAGGTTCAACTACCCCTTCAATGAACTATTGTTGTGGGCAGTTCTCACCAATCGCCAAAAGATGGCGCTCTTCATGTGGCAAAATGGCGAAGAAGCTATTGTTAAGGTGAGTTGAGAAATCTTTCCTTCTCTGTTATGTTTTTCGTCATTGTCCTGCTTATCTGAAACTTGGCCGTATTCATTGGTTCCTTATCAGAATCTTCTGCTAAAAGCCCATCTTGGACAAGTTATTTCTTCTTCGGGAAACTTTCCTTTATATTTTCGTATACAATGTTTTTCCGAAAAGTTTCTGTGAACAGATATACTAGAAGTTTTCTATTTGAACAAGTTAGTTACTTTAGCACTTTACCCTTATCCTTTACCTTGTCGTTAATATACAGTTCTTCTAAGGTTACATTCTCTGGGGGAACACTTGCAAAATTTTTTACTTTATTCCGGACTGTAAATTAATTTTATTGCATTACATTAAAAGAGTCTATAGCAAACTGACGAAATTTTGATTTGAGACATTGGTTGGTAAATTCTCTTTTTATGAAACAATTGAATCTTTTTATGAACCCAAACGTTCAATTTTCTAAGACGCTGCTGTAATTTAGGACAATGTGGCAATATCTCAATATGTCAAATTTCAGTGTTCGAAGTAAGACCTTACATTTAATTTCTCAATTAGATGCGCAATGTAAGCAATAATACATTCTGTTCCAAACCTTAAGATGAAAAACATCGACACACTAAATAAGAATCATCAAAATATCGTTTTGCTAAAACTGAACATTTAGAAAGCTGTGCTGTTCAAGAGCTCCTTGCGTACGATCCTCAGTTTCCGAATTCAGCAAAGAGATTTCGAACCATCACCAACTGACAGTATGTCATCCCCTCTACAAAATGCTTCTAACAAACATTGCTGCTAATTCCAAAACAGCACTTTACAATTTTTGCTACAAATTTACCAATGTAATGAGCCCACTGATTCTTTATCAAGCTGAAGCCTTTTGTTGTTTGGGTAGATGCTAGCAATGTAGCCATTGCAGTAGTGTTGCTCCAGGTGGACAAAAATGAAGAACACCCTACAGAATATGACAGTCGCTTGCTATCCTCCTCAAAATGAAACTACACCACCGTAGAAAAAGAAGCTGTAGCAGTAGTATGGGCACTCATCAAATTTATAGGATACCTCGAAAGCCAGTCTATCAAATTACCTCTGACCACCACACATTGAAGTGGCTGATGTCTTCCTATAAGTCACCAACTTATAGACTCGAAAGATAGGCGTTAGAAATCTAATTCTAGAATCTGAGTATCATTTACATCCCTGGACGACTGAACTTTATTGCTGCTCTGTTATCTCATCCTGTTTGTGAATACTAAATATAGATTCTTGTCTTGTTCAAGTCTTCGCTATCTCCGTCGAAATCCCTACAACTTACTCTGCAGAACTACGCCAATCACAGCTGAAAAATGATGATCATTGCAGCTTTTAGAGTCCACAGAAAGAAGTAGACTTTGTAACTTGGACTGGAAGAGGACACAGTTTGAAACCCAAACGAATTTCCCTTAGAGTACACTGTACCGATATTCTCCTGATTCGGAAGAAGAAACAAAACTAGTTATACCTCAACAAAGAAAGCGAGAAATATATCATGAGTCACCCATCACAAGTCACAATGGATATGAAGGAGCATTTCATGGAATAGATGGCCTGGAAAGAGAAACAATATAGCGGACTTTGTCAAGCTGTCACTATAAAGCTCCTAATCGAAAGCCATCTGGGTTACTTCAAACTCCTGTTTATGCTCAACGCTTTGAGACCTTGTCAACTGATCTTTACACTTCCCTTCCTGAAACCTAGAGAGTGGATTATCGAAAAGCGCCGCCTAAGTTGTTTTCACAAATGCTACCGAAATACGTGAATGTTTCGCTTTGAATTATTAAACTGATAACCTATGCCTCTCAAAATCACAATATTCAGTGACACTGCCTCTAGTCTTCTAGCTGTCAAAGAATAGACTAGCAGAGTGGCTTCAGTGAATAAAGTTAGAAGCATACTTCTGGGAATATCTCTCTCTAACAGACCCTTCCTGTGTTGGGTTCCGGCACATGTTGGAATTCATGGAAATGAGGAGGCAGATAAGATAGCTAAATCCACTGCCAACAATATTAAAGTATTAGAGAACGGAGAAAAGGTACCATTCTCTTATATGAAACGAATAATGGAAATAAGAATGATGGAAATTTGGCAGAAAAGATGGGATGATTCTTCAACAAGAACGAGAGCCTTCATCTCTTTCCAAGGATCAGTATGGACCTGAGGATGAAAGACTGCTATATGACCCACTTTTTGACGGGACATGGGCCATTTCGAAGTCATCCGAAACGCTTTCATCGAGCAGATACAACTGTAAATGTGGAGCTAATGGAAATCCCACCACCTAGTCTGCTTGCCATAAAAGAATGGACTAGCAGAATGGCTTTAGTGAATGACGTTAGAAGCATATTTCTGGGGATATCTCTCTTTAACAGACCCTTCCTCTGTTGGATTCCGGCACATGTTGGAATTCACAGATATGAGGAGGCAGATAAGATAGCTAAATCCACTGCCAACTTTCTTAAAGTATTAGAGATCGGAGAAAAGGTATCATTCTCTTATCTGAAACGAATAATGGAAACTTGGGAGAAAAGATGGGATGATTCTCCAACAGGAAGGAGAGCCTTCATCTCTTTCCAAGGGTCAGTATGGACCTGAGGATAAAAGACTGTTATATGACCCTCTTTTTCACGGGACATGGGCCATTTCGAAGTCATCCAAAACGCTTTCATGGGGCAGATACTGACAACTGTAAATGTATCGGTGAAAAGGTCCCAATGTCTTTATCTGGAACAAATAGTGGAAATAAGAATGATGGAAATTTGGCAAAAAAGATGGGATGATTCTTCAACAGGAAGGAGAACCTTCAGCTCTTTCCAAGGTCAGTATGGACCTGAGGATAAAAGACGGTTATATCATTACCTTTTTCACGGGACATGAGCCCATTTCGAAGTCATTTGAAATGCTTTCATCGGGCAGATACTGACAACTGTAAACGTGGAGCTACTGAAAATCCCACCACCTGTTTTTGAATGACCGCACGTCTTAAATTGCTTTAGTGTAACAATTCTAAATGCATGAGCTTTAGTTTTTACAAACAACTCAAATATTTAAATCAACACTACGCAAACGAGAGTGCAACCTGCTAGCTACGTAATCTCTTACCTAGATGCCTTAATAAGTTTGCAACATGTGGCAATGAGGACACTTGTTACGTTAACAGGCACATTGTAAATAGTAAAAAGTATATAGAGATAGATATAAAGTTTTTCATGAAAAGTTATGCAAATATAATGGGAATAATGTCAATAATGTAAGCCATCTCTATGTGAATATGTAACCTTTCTTTTGATGTATGAATAAATGGCATCTGCAAGGATGATGGTATACTGAAAAGCCAGGCCATTAGTCATTCCTGGCAGTGAAAACCTATGGCGTCGAATGCTGGTTTAGGCCTGATTATAGCTTTGTATTACTATAATTTTCTGAAACTAATTATCATCTTATTATGACTTTCATTTCTATCTGCCTTGTACTCTCCTTCTGCACATGTATAATATTTATTTGTAATTTTTATCATTTTATAATTTTATAATTCCAATTTTATAATTGGATATTTGTTTTATGCCGTTTCTCTTTTCGCATAATTTAAGAATAATATCTGAATATAATATAATTTATATCTTTTTTGCGTTTATTTAAATATAATGAAGCCCATATTTTAATGTCTCAACCAAACGATTTGTGATATTGAAGAATCTGTTACTTCTCTAACTCGTATTGCTTCTGAAACTGAAACGTCACTAAAAATTTTAGGATGCTGTATTAATTAATAAATTTTATTGATGTCTAGTAAATAAATCTATATTATTAAAGGCAACACAGTCTCAGGATTTTATGCATTTCCTAGGCCCTGGTGGCTTGCAAGCTGTACAAGGCCATGGCACAAGAAGCAGCGCAAGACGATATGGAAGCAGATGTTTGTGCAGAGATGAGAAATAATGCTAGGTATGTTGATTCTCGTGAATATTGTTAAGCGACAGGTTTATGCATAGTTATCTTAACCAGTATTCATATATTTCTAATTATTTTAACTGGTAGGAATGTATTCTAAAATGTACATTAAAAACTAAGGTTACAGCCGAAAACATTGCAAGGCGAAAACGTCGTGGTACAAAATATCGTGGCAGAAAAGAAAGCAAAGAGCTCTAAAACATCTTGGTCTTAAAACATTCTTCATTCATAACAACATTCTAAAGCATTCAACAATAAACATTCAACAATAAAACATTAAAGTTTCTAAAACATTCTTCATTCATAACAACATTCTAAAACATTCAACAATAAACATTCAACAATAAACATTCAACAATAAAACATTCAACAATAAAACATTCAACAATAAAACATTCTACAATAAAACATTCTACAATAAAACATTCTACAATAAAACATTCTACAAAAATATTCTAAAACATTCTTCATCACAGCTCTAAAACATCCTGGTCGAAAATAACTGTTCAAAAACTTCGCAGTTTAAAAACATCGTTGTTGAAAACATCACAGTAAAAAATGAAGTACCTACAAATCATCGCATGACGATAACATCATACACATCAGTGTTCAAATTTTAAAAGCTGTAATTGTGTATTCGCATAATGATTTGGGAGGGCAAGAAGGAAAGAGTTATATTCCTACTTCTATATTTCATATTTTTGAATGAACTAACAGAATTTTGCTGAAAACTAAGAAGGAAACTTAAAACATTTAAGAATTGAAAATGAGTAGGAAATTAATGCTACTTCTATCTCTTAATAGAATTTTAAACTTACATAGCTAATTAAGAAATGTCATTAATATATTAATCTTTCTTTTATTATTTTTTCCTGATAATTTTTCATGAAAAACACACTCTAAAAATGTTTAGCAAAAGGAAGATAAATAACAGCATGAGATTAGTTAACTATGGAAGTTTAAAATTCTATATAAGTTGCATTAATTTTTTACTCATTTTCAATTTTTAAATGTTTAAATTTTCTTCTGACTTTTTCAGCAAAAAATCTATTAATTCATTCAAAGATATGAAACGTAAAAGTAAAAATACCCCAGTTTCCTTCTTATGCTCCCAAATCATTATGCGAATATGCAATTATGGCTTTCAAAACCCGAAAACTCGTGTGCGCCATGTTGCCGTCATGCGATGATTTGCAGGTACTTTATCTTCTACTACGATATTTTTCAAGACGAAGTTTTTTAACCGCTGCATTTTCGACCACGATAGTTTGTACCACGATGTTTTGGAATAGCGTTGTTTTCTCTTCGCTTTCTTTTCTCCCTCGATGTTTTGTTCCACGCAGTTTTCGCCTTGCTTTGTTTTCTCCTCGACGCTTTCGTCCGCGATGATTTCGGCGGACACCAAAGCTATATATGGAATGGGATACGACTTTCTAAATTTCGATACAACTACGGAGGTATATGCGAAAGTTTCCAACCTCTCATATAAAAAGTTGCTTGGCAACAAATTCTTCTTAAAGGCATGTAGCGGCAATACTAGATGAAAATCTGGATGTTTGTTTAGAGAAATCATAAGTGTTTTTTTCTATTAGTTACTGAATGAAGTGATGTGCTAGCATTTCAGAAATGTTTAAACTTGAGTATCGTTCTGGGATTACATTTTTAATTAAAGAAGGCCTTTACCCTAAAGAAATAAAACAGTGCTTGAATGAGTGTAACGATTGGTCTGCTTCCTATTAGACAGTAAAAGAACGGGTAAAGGAATTTAGTATGGACCGAGAGTCTGTAGGTGCTGATTCTTGTGGAGGTGGATCATTGAAAGCAATAATACCAGTAAATATTGCTGTGACCAAGAGGTAAAATTGAATGAGAGGTGATTAAAAGTCAAGGAAATGCCTGCATGTATGAAACAGCTGTTTTGCGCATTTTAACTACACCTCTTCATACGAACAAATTCTTTGGAAGTTTGAATCTCCGATTTATTTCAGCAATTGAAAGCCATCATTGTGTCGGTGCAATATAAAAACAAGAATGGGGTTTTAAGGTGCTGGAACACCCTCCTTGATGCCCATATTTAGCTCCAAGCGATTACTATTTGCTCTTTCTAATCTGAAATCCGAATTTCATGGAAAGAAGTTTAATATGATAATACAATGAAAAGAGTAGTTGTACAAGCTTTTGAAGGCACATTTTCAAGCGATTTTCAAGGGTTTGCTTATGAAATGATTTAAAGTCCGTATCGATGTGCAAGGAGATAATACATAAAAATAATCTTTTGAAAGTTTTCTCTTTCTTTTAGAAGTATATCAGGCTGAAAACTTTTGAATATATTTGTGTACGTACCACAAGATTTATGTGGACTACATACTCGCAACTACTACATACGCCTTGGACAAAAAACAAAAAAAAAAGGGACAGTTCTATATCTCCCGTTCTAGTGGTCTCTCGAAAGTACAACTTAGAATATATCTTCGATTTATATATAGCGTTGTTCTAGCATAGGTATTTTGAGAGAGAATTGGACTTTTGTAACATATCAGTGTTTTTTCCCTATTTCGAATCTACGTCTCAAATTAAGCCTAGATATTAAATTCTGTAATTTTTGGTGAGAAATTTAAAAACTTATCTTGGCGCATTTTTTCAGTTTGCGCCAAGAATAATTCACTTCGAGAACTAATAATTTATAGCAATCTAGTTTCCTTTCCTTTTTTTCATTGAACACGAGGGAGAAAAGGCCATCGTTCACACTTTCATGTAATTTTAACAAAGCGCCTAAATCGAATTTGGCGTTAGTATCGCTTATAAAAAATACGCCAAATTTCAAAACGCTAAATTACATAAATTCACGTATATCTTCAGAAATCATGAATAAAAAAATCTCTAATTTTTTGCGTGTATGCTTAGAAATACATCTAGTTTAAGATGATGGTAAGAATTTTATAGATTATAATTCAACTTTTTTTCCCGAAAAATTTATAAAAATTATTTAAAAATACGAACATAAAACATAAATCATAAAAAATGAGTACATTTTATTTGAAATGAACCTATATTTCGAAATGTGAAATGAAGAATCAAATAAGTTTAATAAAAAGAAAGAAATATGAATAAATATATACCAAATTCAATTAACAATGGAGGAGCTAAAATTTTGAGAGTTAATTTTTTAAAAACGACCCCTGCAATTTTTCAAAACTTGTCACTTTGGCATAATTTGTGTCGTACAGTGGAAATATGGAAAACAATTGGTACGCTTTTTCAGAAAAAGTCCGATTTTTATGCCAAAATACGTGTGTGACAGGAATGCTATATATAAATTTAATATATATCCTAAGTCGCGCTTTCGAGACTCGGAAAACGCAAGTTAAATTTTAACAATCGGTTCAGTGGAACGGAAGATATGGAATAGTCCCCTTTTTTTCTGCTAGGTGCACATATATTTGCATAGGTGCATAGAAAATTCAGATTCAGGCGTTGAATGCTCACATTTCAGAATTGAAAAAACTGTGTGACTGCATATGTACACGTTGCACATAAATATTTATATAACTAATAAATTAATAAATTCCAGGCGTTTCCTATACCTAAGGAGTTTCTAAGATTTTTTTAGTTTTTGTATGAAATTTTACTTTTTTTTACCAGGAAGAAGACCACATTAAATTTATTCACATGATCCCCTTTGAGAAAGTCTTCACCATAATAAATACTATCCTTAAACATGTTGCATTTGCTATACGACACACCGTTTTATTGAAAGGATGTATCAAAGCAGATTCAGAAAACAAACTTTTGCAGTCACAATACAACTTACTAAGTCTCTAAATACAAGTACCTTGAATTTTGAGAATAGTTAGAGATTGAAATAATGCCAAACCAATAAAAGTTAAGGTTAGTTTATATTTTAGGGTGCCCCTTGGATTATCGCCAAGTAGTTTCATTTATCGCCAAATTGTTTCAATTATTGCCAAAGTGTTTTATTTATTGTAACCTGGGTGGCTGAATGTTATGAAAACCCTATTATTGGTTGTGCGATTACAGCGAATTTGACTGGTGGAAAATATTTGCAAAGGCTTATTTCTGCGTTGGACATCAGTTAAGATTTTCGTAATTGTAAATTGGCTGATTGACTGGTGTGTAAATGAAGGTTTACTTAATAGTTATTGTAAGTGTCCTGTTTGTACGAAGGAAATGCTTATGTTCGAATGTAAAGATCATTCAGACGAATCTGAATGGGTTTAACGCAAGAAATGCCACCGACAGTCCGGCATTACGGAGGATGTTTTTTACTCTTATTTTTGTGAATTTATGTGGTGACGGCAGTATGCTTATTCCAGTTCAGATAATTTTAGAAAGTTTTTGGATGCTGTTAAGAAATTTTGTGTGCCACAGACAGAAGATAAAAATTTCTAAATAAGGGTATTAGATACTTCCTTTTTCTAGTGCGTATATGCGATAAGATGTATTTCCTTTTTTATGTTATTTCATTGCGTAGTTTAAAATGCAATTTATTGAGCTTCGATTGGCAACAAATTTTGTTCAATTTTGGTGATGAGTAACTTTATTTTAACATTATTTGACGTCATCACTCTCCTTATTTTTTTAAATGAAAATAGATCTATGTGTACATGGACAAAGTCAAGGGAGTGCGCGATTCCGAGTTTGCGCAATTCTCTGACATTTTTTTAGTGAAAATAGATCGATGTGTACACGGACATCAAATTCGTGCAATTCTTTGACTTGTTATTTTGATTTTGTGTAGCGGCCATCTTGAAATTGTGCTTTGCTGCCCAATCACCAATTTCCCACAAGGGGCAGCATAAAATATATTTTTACCAAAGCTAATATCGCAATAACAATACCAGGCAAGGAAAAAAAATGTATTGAAACTTCCTGTTGTGGAAGAGACTTTTCTGCGCTCCTTCTTATATTTAGAATGAGTTCCATAACGTATTCAACGTTATACAAACATTTCTATTGAGTGAAGTAAATTTTAAGTGAATCAGATATCAGAAATATTTTTAAGACATTAAGATTATTCTAAATGTATGTAATATTGCTTATCCAAATGATTAATAAATTGTTTCAAACTTAAACTGCACCTTTAATTTCAAAGATTATGTCAAATTTATATGTCAACATACTTTACCGATGAATAAAATCAGTTTATCTTTATGCAAATCGAAGTTAAAGTAATTAAAAATAAGTTTGCTGGAAAATAATTGTTCTATTTTATCAGAATTAATATTAAAAGGCAAATTACCAGTTGCAGTCAAAAGAGCCTTTCATCTTTATTTCTGTTTCTACTCCCCATTTTTCTAAATAAATTTTGAATCTATGAAACCAAATTATTAGTTTATGGACTTTATTTAGCCAGGAGAAAATTTTCTTCTCTTTTCTGATAAGAATTGCTTTTTCAGACGCCGCCTTATGAAAAAATAGATATTCGATAAATAAAAGTCTTTTGTAAGCATAAAAGACATCGATTGCATCTAAAATTGAGAACATGGAATGTAATTTCTTTTATTTTTTTTAATTAAAAGCGATTTCATTTTCATTTCTTTGAAGCGACAAATCGGAATAATTGATTTGCTTTAAATGAAAGTGTAACAGTTTTTTAGATACAATTTTTTTCCTTGTTCTAAAAAAGGCCTAAATTTGATGTGCCAGTTTAGAATATAGTCCGAACTAAGCATGATATACAACAACTGGAGGTTGAAGGTTTAGGAAGAAACAGCACTAATTTATAAATTTCAAACCAGTAAAACACAAGTATCAAAGTTTTAACTTGGACGCTTAGAATTTTACCGTAATCCACGATATCCAATAACACTAATTACTTTGTAATGACCCTACTACCTGTCTATGATAAAATATCGAGGAACCTGGCGAACTAAGTAATGACTTATCGCTGAGTTCAATTATTTACAACGTAGACTCGAGAAGGGTTAAAATACCCTTTCATTGTCACAAAGAAAAAATGCAGATGGTCCCTTCTAGGGCTTACAGAAAAGCCTCCACTGGGGCTTTTAAATCACGATAAACTTATCAGGACTTGTATTTCTTTTTATCTGCTTGGCTAACATGACGTGTAAACTAAACAGTGAATTTGACTGCAAACTATGACCTATGGAGTGTAGCAAAGATGAGAGGGGTTAAAACTACTCTTTATTTTTCACGATTTCACAGGCGCTCCCGCAATTCGAGATACATAGACCAACCACTTGTGGTCTGAACGTAAACATATAAGACTACTAACTAACTAAAATTTAAATAAGAGCTAACTTTTAATATTTTACACAGATGACTAACACTAAGACTGGCCTTTTAAATTACTACGTATGTAGTACGCTAACTGTGGAAAACTACAATACGTCTTTAGCTTTCGAGAGGACTAAAACCTCTGGCCTTAAAGGCGGATAGTAACTGATGGCAAGCTCTCGTGAAGTCTAGTGACAAGACGGCTCGCTCTCTCCCCTTCTAACTCTGCTCTTGGCAAAAAGTCACAACTTCAGTACTTAAGCGTTAGCAAGTACAACTTGCATAAACATATTCACGGGTTCATTCTGGCCGGAAGTGGAAAATAAGAGATGATAGTAAAGTTTTAAAATAAAATAAACGTTAGTCAACTTAAGATCCTTACAAACTAATCTAATACTAACTAAAATAAACTTAGCCGAAGCTAGACACAAATATATAACGTAGTTGGCCCTTAATTTAAATTAGCCAGCGATTATCAAGAGGCATGTGCAATACGACCGAATGTAATAGATTCCAGAATGAAGTAGCCAGAAAGCAAACACGCACGGCTATGGACTCCTAAAAGCACTCTCTTTCGAAGTAAGTTGAACTTCCTTTAAATACTACTTCTAACTTATTTGCATTCAACGCGATTCTAAAACCTTATTCTGGTGTGGAGTTGTAAGTGGGAAAAAGAATTGAAAGGAAAGAGTTCCAAAATTAAAAATAACTGGTATAAAATTATTACACGCCTTGCAACTTACGATTGAAATGAATATCATGACGTGATATGTGCTTATTTAAAATTATCATTGTGCAGCTCGAAACTCACATTTAATAACTCATTGCTAATTTCTATATTTAATTCACACTATTAATAATCATAGTATAAAAAGGGGGGATGTTTAATCATTGTTTTTATGCATTTTGGTATTTATAACTTAAAGAAAGAGTTCATATCGGCAACGTCTTAAAAACATGAGAAGACTTATGAAAGCGCGAATAATCTAAAAGAATATTATAAGCATTTTTTGATAAAAATATTATACGGTATTCTTCTGAAACACTTTGTGTAGTTTCGTGAGCAATAAGTAAGAAGCTTATGATCTGTAAATTGTTTCAGATCCATATGCGTTTTTATTGCCGCAGTAAATATGTAATGGCGAAATTTATGACCTGCTTAGAACTCTTCCTTATACGGAATCTACAAGAATGGTATTCATGGTACCGTGATTTAATAGCAAACGTTAGGATCGAGATGCCGCGTGTTGTGGAGGCAAACATATTAAACATAGACTGTCAAGTTGTAACAGCTTGAATTTTCTCATAGTCTGAAACGGAATGTCAGTATCGATTTTACTGAGAAAAGGCCATCTGATATGATGTGAATGCTGTAAAGAAAAAGCAAATGCAAATCTCATTTTATGTGAATTTTTTTCCTTAGTTATTGATGACAAGCTTGCATTCCGATCATACCGTAATCATTTTCAGAGGTATTTTAAGCGCAAGACTATCCAACGTGTTTTTATCCGTTAAACTATGTATACAATGTATTTAACAATTACATCATTATAGAATTACAATGTATTACATTACTAGAGTAACTTTGTAGAGACATTAGGTTATTACGGAGCAGGAGACATGAAAAATGAGCAACGCCTTCGTCGGGAATCGAACCACGAACCTCTCGGTTACGCGTCGAGCATGCAGACCACTACACCACGAAGGCATGCGAAGAAGGCGGGAGAAATACCTTATATACTCCCCCTTTTAAAGGGCGACTGGGGTTTTGGGGACACAATCGCCAAATCGCGGTGGTGGAGAATCATCATCCACCACCTTTTTTAGTTCGGGCGCCAGTGTAGAGACATTAAGAATTATTTGGAAGCAGGAGTCATCAAAAATGTGCAACGCCTTCGCCGGGAATCGAACCCCGGACCTCTCGGTTACGCGTCGAGCATGCAGACCACTACACCACGAAGGCATGCGAAGAAGGCGGGAGAAATACCTTATAACTTTAGCAATACATTACTAGAGTTCAGAGGTATTTTAAGCGCAAGACTATCCAACGTGTTTTTATCATTGTTTTATTCGTTAAACTATGTATACAATGTATTTAACAATTACATCATACTAGAATTACAATGTATTACATTACTAGAGTAACTTTAGCAATACATTACTAGAGTTACAATGCATTCAGAATTGTAGCTATTAATTTCCCAAGCAGTTGAAACCTTAACCGTTGTTTTATCACAATGCGAGAAGCATACATTATAATAGAGGGCTCTAATATTTGGTGGCAACAATTTAAAAAGAAATTCACCGTTTATAGTGAATCAATGAAGACTGCCAAAACGAAATTAATAGCCCTTCTGGGCAAATTGCCCCTCTAGGCTAAAATAAATTTGTACAATCCTTCATTTAATGTATTTTACATTTCCTAAAACAGTATAACTATCTTTAAAAAAATTTACCTATCTGCAAATCATTGTTATATATAAATATGTATGTGCATATAGAAATTGAATAAAAACAGTGTTTTTGTTTTATAGTAATATAGCAATAACAATACTGAAACATATAATCATCTGTCAGTGTTTATACTCCTAGTATCATCAATTATAGTTATAACACATAGACGCCCGTAAAAAGCAGCAGTATCTCGTAAAAAGATTTAACGAGTAAATGGTGTGAAAGCTTAATGTGTAAAAATTGCTGATATTATTTTATCCGCCGAAACTCCCAAATCATTGACTGTATTCAGCTTAATGTGTAAAAATTGCTGATATTATTTTATCCGCCGAAACTCCCAAATCATTGACTGTATTCGGCGTTCCGTGGGTTTGTATTTGATATATGAAGCAATGAGATCACTTTTTCCCGAAAAAAAAAAGAGAACAACTTTAGAAAGATAAATGTTTTCTCGTTTCCCGACGTCGTAAACGAGAAGCAAATCTTTGGGGAAAGTACGATTTCATGTTCCCTTCGTTCAAGGTGGGAAATAGATCTTTTCCAATTCCTTAAATTTCCTAAAGCGTTCCAGAACCAGCATAATAAACCTGAAAGTAAGTTCTGTATTAATAGCATAAGGATCAGATTTCTTACCTTTAACACTCACTTTATTTAATATACTCTTAAAATATTAGATATCTCTGAGACAGGCTACTGGCAGAAAATACCCATAATTTAGTTTTTTTCAACATGTCACGTGTAGGTACTTACAATCATTTTTTATACCTAAAAATGTTTATTTTTATATTTATAAAGCGATAGTTGTATTCATTAGTGAATAAAAGTAAATGTAGTTGTCAGGACTGAGTGTTCGGTGCATACTCTTGGCGAACATATTCTTGAAATCACTAAGCCCTGATCTTGAACAGGGAGCTGAATGCAGCTATGTTCTGTGGTAGAAAACTGTGGTTAAGTGGTAGAAGAACTACACGTAAGAAGGATTTAAAATCCTCTTTTATTAAACCACAATTATATACAGCCACTTCCCAACTCGGGAGGGATACAGAAAATAATGGCTGCACTTGACTCTAAATTGAACAATCAAATAATTTAAACTAAATTTAAGTAGAAAATTAAGAAGTCGTTGCTCTCAGAGCTATAAACGCGAGGTTGGCCTCTATGCTAAACGATCAATGGTGCGTAGCAAAATTTAGCTAACACTAACGTACTTAGATTTCTTCAATAAGTAATGGAAACGCACCTTTCACTGAATTACATCAATATAAAATTAATCATAAAAGCAACCTTAGTTTCTCGTAAATGTTTTCAGGGAATATTTTTCCCAAGGGAAAAGTAAAAAACTCTCAAGTATTTTTTTTAATCCAAAGGGGCTCTGTCCCTGAAGAACTATTGTTTTCGTTTTGCGATTTTGCGTCGGTTCACTCTGAATGCCAGTTTCACTTTTCAAATTGTTGCCACTAAATATTATCGCTGTGTATTATATTTGAAGAAATTAAACAATGAAGAATCTGCATAAATGATGTACGTTTCTCGCATTATAATAAAACTACGGCACCTAGAGCCGTTCAATTTTGAATGCCGTAATCTTGCTGCGAATATGGGCAATCTGGAAGCCCAAATTTAAATTTGTTTTATTGTCGATTTTCTTTTTTGTAAAACTTTAACGATTTTTTGATTAACCAACTGAAGGATTTCGAAGCGAGCAATGGCAACGTTGTACAGAAAAAATGTTTTTATCTCCAGTGCATGAGACTGTGTATAGGAAATTCTAAAGATATGTTCAGTTTAAAATTATTTTGCAATATTGTTCTTTAACTTAATTTTATGGTTTAAGTGCGAAGAACATTATATTTAATAAATAAAGGTAACACACAAAATGTTAAAAAAAGTCCTTTTGAACGTAATTTAAAATCTCAAACATTTTTTTTTTTTCGGCTCATAGAGAAGAAAGACGTATGTGTCTGATCGCCTTCAAAATCGATAGAGTTATTCTAAATCTGCACTACTGGCCATTATAACTACTATGTCAGACAGGATTTCATATAACGGAATGATATTTATTGGAAACATACATTATTTTAGTAGAAAGAACTGGTGATTTTATTTGCAGGAAAGTAGCACGTATAGATCCTGAGCAAAAGAAGCTCAAAGAAGCAACCTCTGGCATCAGTAACAGCGTTTATCGATCTGGTCATGGAATCAAATAGAGACTGCATGACATGCAGCTTCAGCGCTATTCCATAGTTCATCTACAGTAATGTGTCGTAAGTGGTGGCGTGCCAATCGTTCAGCAACCATAGATCACACATTTTCAATTTGTAAGAAATTAGGAGATTTTGCTGGCCAGGGCAACTATCGAACACCTTTTGTATCGAGGAAGATCAGGAGAGTATGACAACATGCAGACAATGCGCTGCCCTGCTGAAACAAAGCATTAGGGAGGTTTGGAAGATAGGGTAGAGCCAGCAAAATTGCGATGACATAAACCGCGATCCCGATAGGCTATAATCCTTTCTCGATCAAAGTCAGACACGTGCCATTTCTCCTTCTTAGACGAGGTATAACAATTTTCTTAGCTGGAGACAACGTTCAAATGCAAAATGAATATGAAAAAGCTGCTATCAAATCTCTGGTTTTATACATATTGCTGAGTGCGTACGGGTTCATAATAGATTGAATGCGCAAGTCCAAGTGGTAGAATAACTGTGGTTAAGTGATATAATAACTACAAGGAGGGTTTAAAATGACCCTTTTATTAAACTACTATTTACAGTCACTTCCCAACTCGGAAGGGATAACAGAAAATAATGACCGCACTTGGGTCTAAAGTGAACAATCAAATAATTTAGAATAAAGTTAAGTAGAAATTAAGTAGTCGTTGCTCTCAGAGCTATAAACGCGGGGTTGGCCTCTATGCTAAACTATCAGTGGTGCGTAGCAAGATTTAGCTAATACTAACGCCCTTAGATTACTTCAATAAGTATTAGAGTAACAGCGTTAAGGCTTAGAATTTAAATACTAGCTGGTCAGGCGAACGTCGAGCAGAGCCGCAGCGATCTGAGACTAAAAGCTCTCTCATACCGAGAAGTTCCTCGCTAACCTTTTAAATACAAAACTTGGCTCCACTTCAGATTAGCATAATGCTGAAACGCGCGCTCATTCTAACGGGAATTTGAAATAAGAATTTACAGGAAAGAGAAAATTAGCATAAAACTTTGTTAGTTTAAACTAAAACCTTACTCAGTAGCTATGCTTTAAAATACTCAAAACGTTAAAATACAACGCAGTGCAAAGAGAAAGCTGATCCGCGAATTCGCTGCGATCAACAACAGTTAACTAAACAACTACTGGACTGAGATGTCTCTCTCCGGAGCTTTTAATCGCTCACGAGAGAGTTCTAGCAATTTCTTTGCTTCTCGAGATTTCTGGAAAGCAAAAGAGTAAAATTACGGTTACAGCTAACACAGTAGTCAATTACATTTACTCAATTTAAATATAAATTACGAGATATATATTTATTAAATGTTAAATGCGCTTGCTCCTGCATTTTTACTTTTCCGGGGTAGCTTTCTCTTAAAATATGCCTCGTGCTTTAGTGCACGGGGACTTTAATCATAATTCTACTAAAACTATTTAACAAAATACAAAATACATAACAATATTGTAGGTGTCTCTATTGACGCCTGCTTTGCATAAATGGGCTGAAAATCTAATCGTTTGAACATCACAGCATGTTCTATTTGCCATACAAATTTAAGGTATGGGGCGTGCTTCTTCCTGATGTAGCAATTTCAAGGGGCAGTAGCAACTGAGATTGCTTTTTCTTCTAATTTAAAATGGTTGACTGAAATCGAAACCATGCTCTTTGCCGACTTAACCCCTTACTTGACGACATTTGTCTGCCGTTTGGCAATTTTTATAATCGAATTCTTTTTTATGTTATTTGGCGACTTTATTTTAATTTTAAAAACTTATTTTATAATAGTTTGATGATATTAATCGAGTTATTGGCCGCCATAAGCGATGCGTTTCCCATGTTTTCGTATGTAAACAGGCAGGACTTCGACAAATGGATAACAATATCCGAATGATAACATTAACAGCGATCATATTAAGCGACGTTTAGTGTACTTTACATATTAATACCTATGCACTGCAAAATGACATTACATTGGGTTGTAATAAAAAGCAACTCGAAAGTCCGCAAACATTTGAATAAACTGTATTTCGGTAACTTAACAAAGTAAAGTTACAAAGTTAGAACAGAAATACATAAAATTATACAGGAAAGTGTTTAACTCTTTAAAATGAAAACCCTTCGCTAACTTGTATCCTTAAAGTACCGAACCGCCGGAAATACTTTTTCAGTTTCACAGCAGTTTCCTCCCCTTCCCGTCCATTAACGTAGAAATAGATGTGAAAATTTTGAATGACATCCTTTCTGCGCTCTAACAAAGATTCCATTAGCCTTTCATCCCATTCTTTATAAACCTATTCTGAAGGTCTTAAACTGAAATCAGAGGATCAAAAAAGAAATTTCACGTGCAACCTAAAGATAAGAAACCACAATTAAACTTCTTAGGACAAGTTGGCTGCAGTAAACTGATACGATGCATTTGGGGAAACTGCACCTGCTACTGCATACCTTAGGAGGAGGGAAGAAACAAAATCAAAATCTCGGCCGTTTTGGGACGGTTGCGGTAGTCTGAATTAACACCCGTGTGGAGCGGTTGGGTCATGAAAGAGTTAAATAATGTTATTATTCACAAAATTTTAATTATTTCCATTAAACTCTGCGGAATCCTGGATATATGAGGTCTCATTTGAAATATCCTGAAACAAGTCGTCCTTAGGCTAAATTTTTTATGAAATAGAATTTAGTAATTCAGACAAAAGACAAGCATTGGATTTTGTGACACTTATGCAAGATGGAATACCAAATTCCCATCACTGCTTTCTTACTCTTAATTCTTGAGGAAAATGAGTATGTTCAGAAATTCGCCGTAGATTTTCAAGGGAATATGAGTATTCATTCTGAATAGCCCCCCTCCCAAAAAGTAAATAAACCATATAATTTCTTACTACGTTTGTTTGTGTATAACAACAATAGTGCTTACACATACAGCTTTGCATTTTCATTAGTCATGTTTCTATTTCCCATTTGTGAAGCATTAAAGAATCTTCGCAGTGTCGATTGATCTTCTGCCTTAACGATTTTTCAGAAATGATCGATAGTATTGTCATTTCAGATATCTTCAGTCTGATTGACTTCAACCTATTTTGTATGCTAGTAAGACCATTATTCTGACAGCTTCTCGCTTTAAAAGCAGATGCTCCGCATATTTCCTCTTGTGTTGTATATTTCAGAAAAAAATACATGTATCTGAGCTTCTTGGTGTTTTTATGCACCTCTGCGTTTACATACGAACATTCATATTACATAATTGAATACTTCCCGGCGAATGGGTTGGCTACATGGGCGTTTTCGTGGTTTTCCTCATGTGTAACGTGTATACGAGCCAATTTCCCTTAAATGGTCTTCCACGAAAGAATCTTTCCCCTTAGGCAGATAGCCCTTGTGAGCTTTACCATAATAGAATAAAGCAAACCAACCAAACCAAACCTCTTTTAAATTAGTCCAAAAACGCAATCTTTGCATGGTGTAGGTTTTGATTAGACTCGTTTCTTTCCTCCTCCTTTAGGAGTAAAAACATGTTATTCTCATTAATACTACCCAGATATCTAGACTTGATCTTTGATATTTTATTGTGAAGCTTCCTGAAGCCATGGATCAGTGCATGAATCTTTCCTATTACTGGTGATTTTAAACAAAACTATGGAACGGTATTCCTTATAAAAATACTTTCCATGCCATCCGTATCGTCCTATTTTAACCTTCAGTCAATACTAGTTTGGTTTATTTGATTATGACAAACACACTCCAGAACTATCTGCGTAAAGGGAAGGATGCCGTCTTGGAGAACTTTTTGAGAGAAATTGGCTCGTATACACGTTGCACATTGGTCAATGTTGCATAATGATACCTGCTTCTACAGGTGCTCTGTATCCTGCTGCAAGTGAAGCACCATCTGAATATGTAAATTCAATTCATATAATAAAATTTCTTAGCAAATAAAAATTTAAATTTATGTGCTAATTACGTTAACATCTTTTAAAAGCTTACAGATTTTAGAACCCTCAGAGCTTACCGACTTCAGAACTCACGGAAAACTTTATGCTTCATTTAAATATTTACTTGCTTTCCAGAACGTATTATAAATGTCCATAAACTTGAAAGTGTGTGTGAAGAATGTACTGTTTCATTAATTTGTATCTTACAAAGACAGTAACCGTCTTATCATTCATCAATGAATATGACTGGGACGTACTGTAGTCGAGATTTTTATTATGATTTTCTTATACATAAATTTTTATATCAAAATAAAAGATAATAATTTTTTCCTGTTAGGTTTGCCCTTTCTTGACAAACATAACTGTAATATTGATATTTTTCAGGGAATTCGAGAACCTTGCATTAGATCTACTGGACTACTGCTACAGATCTGACGTTCATATAAGTCTTCAACTTCTGACATACGAATTGCAAAACTGGAGCAAGCATACATGCTTAGGGATAGCTGTTGCTGCCAAGCACAGTGCGTTCTTGGCGCACACGGCTTCCCAGATGTTAGTCGCCGATCTATGGATGGGAGGACTGAGGACGAGGAAACACACTAATCTCAAGGTATGCATTCTATTTTGCACAGAACTTGGACGGTTAAAAAAAACGTGGTACCTACTGTTTTCTGAAGAAGCATTTTTGAAAGTAAACCACCAAAAGAAACAAGATCTTAAAATGTTTGTAATGTTATCTTATTAAAATTATGTTTGCTAACTTTTAAACACAAAGGTGGGGTCTGTATGATCGCGCTAATATTCTAGAACTGAGAAACTGCTTATAAGTTACATAGTTATTCTTCTCCTTTTCAATACTTTCAAGTTGACATATAATATAATTATTCCTAATTTTTTATTAAATATATATATATATATGTTACGGTGAAACACCGAAATCTGGAGAATGTCTACTTTCACCGGTGAATGTCAACATTCACATAGTCGCTTGGTGTATGTCCGAAATATTTTCCAAATACTCTTATTTCTGACTTACACCGGTGAATGTCGACATTCACCATGTACTAATGGCGAATGTTGAACATATGAGAATATTATATTTTCTTCTCCGCAATTCAGTCGCGAAAAAACACACAAGTACTTTAAAACACACAATACATTTAAAATGGGAAAGGAAAATAATAGAAGTTTAAAAACTTACTTAGTTATACAGTACGTAGTCAATGGAAAATAAAATAATAGTAATAAAAACTTACTAAATTATGTGATTCAAATCTCATTCATTGCAACAACTTGACTTTGAATTGCACGAGAGGCCCTCGCTTTTACGACTGCATTTATGGGAAACAGCCAGTCGCCTCTCTTTTCGACCTACACCGGAGCATATCTGTGATGGTCGACATACACCGGTGAGGGTCCGAATGTACCAGAATGCAATGTTATATTCGATCTTTCACCGACGTATTTGGTGAAAGTCGACATTCTCCAATTTCGGTCTTTCACAGTAACATATATATATATATTAGTTTTTTTTTAATAATTTTTAAAATTGGGCCGCAGTCATATAGACTTTACCTCTGCGTTTACGTTACTTTTTTATCGCATAAGGAGGTGGTGGCTTTATTACTACGTGAGTCATTTCAGCGCTGGCCTGATAGAAGACAGTACCATATTGGAAAAAACTGACTTTTTTGATGGAGTTATCATCAGAATTACTGAAACCACATATGGAATGAAGTCTTCAAAAGCCAACTGTGAACCGAGAAATAAAAATGTGAACTTCGGAGAGTGCTAGGAGTTTCCAACGGAATCTGTTCTAACTCAAATGTAACTGATACCCTTTAAAAAGTGTAAAACATGCTCTCTTTGCCCCTCTAGACTACGAAGAAAAAACTGACTATCTGTGTTTCAGCTCAAGAATCCGATATGTAATGAATGTGCCAAGATAATTTGCAAAAATTGTGTTGAAGATACTTAAAATAATGTGCAGCAGTTTTTTAATATTCTTTAGTATTTATTATCTTTTTCTTGCATTACCATATATAATCCAGATTCTGTAGATGGAAAATTTTTTAAATAGTTTTATTTGTACACATTCACGAGTAAGTAATGTTTATTTTATTTATTTGATCAAGTGTTTCGTACTTTTTCATATGCGATTTAACACGTTCGCTGCCAACCACGAGTTATCTCGTAGGTCGAAGTTTCTGTTTAAACGCCCGCTACGAGTTAATTCGTAGAATTTTTTTTTTTTAATCTACGCTACATACGATCAAACTCGTAGTGTTTTCATGTTCTTTGAAGGTATTTGGCTTTGGGGATTAGAAAAAAAAATTGGGACAATTCAAGAGATTTATTATAGTAAATGTAAGTACAATATAAGTAATTATAAAGTGAATAACATAGGAACTGCAAAAATAATCAGGCAATTTATAATAATCTTGGTTATAATAATTGTTGTAAAAATAATCAGTCTTTGTTATAAGCAACCGCCAATTACGAATGTACTCGTAGTTGACACTGCCACAAAACACTTTGTCACAAAAACCGAATACGATATAATTCGTATAATTAATAAAGCAATTAAAAATTATCGTAATTCAATATCTTTCTCATAAATACATGCTTTGTATTTTATTTTACAATTAATTCATTAAAATTTGTTGGCGTGGTGGAAGCGTTTTTCAAAATGTCACTCGGCAGCGAACGTGTTAAAAATGAATTTTTAATGCATTCATTTTAGAGTTATAAAAGAAATAATCACTTCAATATAACAAGCAAAGTGTATTAATGCTTATATAATATCAAAAGTACATTATTTTAAAATTTTATATTTTTAAAATGCATAAAATAGAGCGCGGTCTGAGAGACTCCTCCTCCTCTGTGTTTACGTAACCGAAAATGAACGCCTGTACTTAAGGGCTAAGAATGTAACTTCTAAATGCTACCTAGAGAAGCTTATATAAACCCTATTTGGCAAAATTCTAATTTATTATAGGCCCACCAACGGCCGAGCGGTAAACTCGCTGAACACTGGTAGTGTGGTCCGGAGTTCGAACTCCGGCGAACCGAAATGGCTACGTGGGCATTTTTGTGGTTTTCCTCATGTGTAACATGAATATGAGCCCTTTCTCTTAGAAAGTCCTCTGCAAAGGTTATCCCTCACCTCAGGCAGATAGCCCTCGAGTGCTTTGCCGTAGTTAAACAAACCAAGCCTAATTTATTGCTGTTCATAAACGGTTTTAAAATTTAAAAAAATTAAACTGAATTTATTAAGCAATTATCTTGAAATCTTAACGAACGGTGTAAAATATTAATTGCATTTTGATTGAAGTTAAGTTTTAAAATAATGCAATAAGACATTTCAATTTATTTATCAGGACTGCATACTTTTGGCGAACATTGTCCTAACAGTGTCAAAGTCCTGATCTCGAACAGGGAGCTGAATGCAGCTATGTTCGGTGTACGTGATAGAATAACTGCACGTAAGAAGGGTTTAAAATTATCCTTTTATTAAAATACTATTTACAGCCACTTCCCAACTCGGAAGGCATAACAGAAAATAATGACCGCATTTCTGTCTAAAGTGAACAATCAAATAATTTAAAATAAGGTTAAGTAGAAAACTAAGTAGTCGTTGCTCTCAGAGCTATAAACGCGAGGTTGGCCTCTATGCTAAACGATCAGTGGTGCGCAGCAAGATTTGGCTGATACTAACGCACTTAGATTACTTCAATAAGTATTAGAGTAACAGTGCTAAGGCTTAAAACTTAAATACTAGCTAGTCAGGTGGACGTCGAACAGAGCCGAAGTGATGAGAGTAAAAAGCTCTCACACCCTGAGAAGTTCCTTGCTAACCTTTAAATACAAAACTTGGCTCCACTTCAAATTAGCATAAAGCTGAAACGCGCCCTCATTCTAACGGGAAGTTGAAATAAGAGTTCACAGGAAAGAGAAATTAACATAAAACTTTGTTAGTGTAAACTAAAACCTTACATATTTATTAATGGAAAGAAGGAAAATTGAAACACATATATAACTCTTATTTTCTGAAAGAATTAAAAAAGTGCGAATAAAAATTTCGATGCTTTCACATTTTATATTACTCCCAAAGGGATTTTTTTATTGATTTGCGTGGTACCTTTATTTATTAAATATCACGTTCTGCTCACTTAAACCACATAAAATTCAATTCAGCAGCAATATCACAGAATATTTAAAAACAGTCTAGAGTTTCTGGTAGACAGTCTCGCGCGCTGGTGATAAAAATGTTTTTCTTTCGTAAAGTGTTGCCGTCTCTCGCTTTGAAATCGTTGAGTTTGTTGATTAATAATTCATTAAAGTTTTACTAAATGTGAACTAGATAATAAAGCAAATTCGAAATTAACATTTCGGGCTTCCAAGTGCCCATGTTCGGTTAGAGAACTACGTTACTCCATCCATATTCGGATGGAGGACTACGTTATTTAAAATTTTATGGCTGTAGGTACCGTTATTTTTTTTTCACAATTCGAAAAACAGGCATACATTCATGCAAATTCTTCATTATTTAATTTATTTAAATATAATGCAGGGCGATAATATTTTCTGGCAACATTTTAAAAAGGTGAGTCGCTATTTATAATGAAACGCCACAAAATGCCGTTTTGAGACTAATAGCCCTTCTGAACTATCGCCCCTTTGGGCTAAACATTCCAGATGCATTTTTAGAATGCCTTCCACATTCAGTGTCTAATGAAAAATAGAAAAACTGAACACTTTAATAAAAGCATTCAATTTAACTCTGCAATGTGGAATGTACTGCAACGTATAAATGTGCGTTATTGTACTTGTTCACTGTTTGAGGTACTTTTGACATTTGACAACTGCCAGAAAGGGTAAAAATGCAAAGTTTGTTATAAAGGTAAACTTACATTAAAATATATAAAAGACTGAAAATTATTTTTAATGAAATCCATTTTCATAAATTGTTTTGTATCGAAATTAATTACGCTTATGTTAAAGTTTTCTTAAAAGTAAATTTAATATTTTTCACGAAATTTACAATTTTTTTACTTTTTCCCACGACTGCATATGTTACCGAAGTGCATCATTTCACTTAGCCAAGAATTAATTAATTTCTGTAGTTTGGGGAAAAAAAGGAAAGGATCCTTTCTCATCAGTATTGAGTCATCTAGACAAGAATATGTGTTACTTTAAAAAACAATCTGATGCGGCCAGCACATGCCTTCACTGTACGCAATATTAAATTACACTAATTTTTTGCTGCATTTCTATTAATTTCTTTCCTCGAATTTTATTTGGAGATAGATTTCTCATTTAATTAATTCGATTCTCACTTCGCGGTAAGGCAAAAATGCATAAAACCTCAAAATATCTTCATTAAAAATTGAAAAATATAGACAACATAAAACGCCAAATACAGTTAAAACAATTAAAAAAACAACTTTTACAATTAAAATTTGTTTCTACGCAAAAGCAAGCAATTTAGCCAGGGGGCAACAAGGCAGATTTTTCGGTGCATAAAACTGAAAGATTATTTTTGGTCACTTTTGGCAAAAAACATTGAAGTTGAAGAAACTGACTATCTCCCTACGTTTCAAATGTAAACAAATATGGTAAAGCCGCACTTAAACAATTTTTAAGTTGTTGATAATTCTAAAACTATTGCATGCAGATTAACTAAAGGCAAAAATTCGTAACCGAAAGATAAGAATAACATAGTTCAATCATTTTTAAAGCAAAAAATGTGCAATTTAAAAACATATAAGAATGAAGAGACTGAGCTCACTGAGCCGAGTAACAGAGTGGATATGTAGATGCATATATTTAGGTACTTTTGTTGCGGCCGATTGCAACCACAAAGGGAGGTAGCAGTTCTATATACAAAATTTCAACGTTCTGAGGCTACTCGGTTTTTAGTTATGTGAGATACGTACATACATACGTACGTACGTACTAACAAACGTCACGAAAAAAATCTCTTCTGAATTCATTTTAAATCAATTTTATAACACGTTTTGTGAAAAAGAGCCCTTTATTCTGTCCAAACGTACAGATATGAAGCAAAAACATTGTCAAATTGCATTCGATAGCTGTAAAATGGGTATTTTTGTTCAAATATAGTACCCGGAATTTTTGGTGATTACAATACTTCCTCTACTTAGTACAAGGAAGTAAAAAGGAACAGTTAATGAGCAGGTAAACTTGACTATATCGCTTCTCTGTACTATTTCGAAATTCGTGTTTGCTAAATTTTATATTTTACTGAATGACAGAAATTCCTTTCTTCTGATAAGACTACATTTTAAGCAATCATTTAACTCCATAAGGTTTTCTGATACCACTGACACTTCGAAATTACCTTCTTCATTTAAGGCTTAAGCTTCTTGTGACTATTACTTATATTTTTAGATTTCGGTTGTTTATAATATTAATTATTTCTTATCCAGGTAATTTTAGGTTTACTTTTTCCTATCACCATCGTGTACTTGGAATTCCGGAGTCGGGAGGAACTCCAACTGATGCCCCAGACAGAAGAGGAACACTTTCTGGAAATGGCTGAAATGGACGATGAAACCGAAGGATCCGGAGAAAAAGAAAAAATGGTCAGGCAGACACCGAGACCGCTCAGAGAACAATATGAGGTAAAATTCTTCTTAAAATTCAAATGCTCAAAATATCGCTTTCTGCCCCATTTTGAGAAAATTTAAATGCATTGTATTTTGTAACAATAGTTTGTACAAATCTGTATTCTAATGCTGAAATTACATTTTGAGGAGATTAAAATATTTTATGCAGTAGGTGCTATATTTCAGAATAAAAATTTAAATGCTAAATTTCAAGATGCAAATAAGAAGTTGCCAGATTTGAAACAGATCTATGGCTGTTTAAAGAAGCCTGAAAATTTTCTAGTGAAATGAAAAATTAATAATAAAAAATCAATCATTTTCTAAAATATGCAACAATTAGAACTGAAAAAGGATAATTTAAGCTGAGTTTTTGGAAATGTGGTCAAAACTTTTTGTGTGATAGCCTTTTGAAACCATTAAATACTGAATTACATGAACTACAAATAACCTCTGGTCTAATTTTGTTCTTTTTTTAATTAATGCTGTGCTGTAATAATATAGTATTCACTTAATGTTAAATACCACTAAAAGCATACAAGTCACTCGAAAAGGATTTCCAAAATTTACAGACTCTTCAAGCAGACACTGAACTAAAATTACAAGCTATATCATAATTTTATGAAAAGTATATTGTACTGTACATACTCTATATATTGTATATGTAGAACAAAAAAATGCGGGATTTGGGCAAGGGAGCTGAAACACTTGTAATTATGTAATGCTTTAATACGGCTTAAACACTCTTTTGAAAATAATCGATATATGTTTTGGGCAATCATTAAAGGTATTTATTCATTTCTTTTGCAACAATGTCACTTCTTCACTTGAGGATGATGAAGGAGGAGAATATTTTGTGTCTTCTGGTGTAATATACTCATTCAGTGATGTTGATATTAGAGGATTGTGTAGGATCTGGAATATATCTGTGCTCACATTCTTGTTCCTCAAACCACTCTGTCACAAATTTTGTGCTGCAAACCCATGCATTTGCATCCTGATACACGGTATGTACATCAAGATACGAAGTTTCAACAAATAAGTGGACTTAAACCCTTTGATAGTCTTTGACAGGGATTGACAATCAAAAATAATCAAGGTTTCCTGAATCTTCCATCTTACTGTGACATACACATTCAATGGTGTTGATATCAGATGATTGTGCAGGATCTGGAACATATTCGAGTCAGTTTTTTCTTCCTCAAACCTCTCAGTTCCACGTTTTGTGCTGTGAACTGATTCATTTGCATCCTGGTACACAGTATATCCTTCAAAATGCAAAGTTTGAACAACTAAACGGTCTTAAACTCATTGACAGTCCTTGACAGGCATTGACAATTCAGAACAATCAACGTTTCCTGAGTCTTCCATCTTACTGTGACATACGCATTCAGTGGTATTGAAATCAGAGGATTGTGCAGGATCTGGAACATATTCGAGCTGATTTTCGTTTTCCTCAAACCACTCTGTTCCAAGTTTTTGTGCTGTGAACTGATGCATTTGCATCCTGATACACAGTATATACTTCGAAATGCAAAGTTTGAACAACTAAATGGTCTTAAACTCATTGACAGTCCTTGACAGGCATTGACAATTCAGAACAATCAACGTTTCCTGTATCTTCCATCTTACTGTGACATGCGCATTCAATGATGTTGTATCAAAGGGTTGTGCAGGATTTGGAACATATTCAAGCTCACGTTTTTGTTCCTCAGACTGTGTTAGAAGTTTTGTACTATGAACTGATGCATTAGCCCTGATACACTGTAAATCCTTCAAGATGCAAAGTTTGAACAAGAAAATGGACTTAAATTCATTGATAGTTCTTGACGGCTATTGACAATCAAGTACAATCAATTTTCCTAATTCTGCTATCTCACTGATACTCAAATCATAATAGAGCCGTTTCCTGCTTCATTTTGGGCATACGACAAACAGAATCATGGGCCTCTAAAGGAGCTGTCCACGCAAAAAATCTTCCGGAAATGGCAAAAACAATGAAGGTGTATTTATCTCAGCAAATTCATATTTGGAGTTGAGTAATCTCCAAGCTCTGCACTCTTGATTACCACTGGAAGAGCCATTTAGCACAGGGAATTATTGTCAGTGGCCTTTTATAGCTTCACGAATATGTATATTAAACGAGGGAAGCAAGATTAATATACACGTTAAAACAGATAGTTTGACAGGCTGTCTCTGTATATTTAAATGAGTTAAGGGGAATATAAATTCTACCGTAATTTGGGTTGTCATTGCTTTAATTTCTTTTTCCTATAATTTTTTACTCTAATATCTTTTTGTAGATAAATTCCTATTGCCTTGGAAATTTATTATGTTGGACAAAATTCTTCGTTTTTATAAATATGCAAACACACGATCCTAGATACTGCGGCTTTTGATGCAACAGAAAGGAGTTGCTGCCTTGGTAACAGATATGAATACTAAAACATGTTCCTCTTTTAATTTCCGATATACCACCCATTTCTGCTCTCTAAATCTACGGAACGGAAAAATCAGTGTTTGAAATCAGATTCTCTAATAGTGCTGAAAATCCAAACTTCGCACCTTGTAATGTTGAATTAATTCAAAATTATTCATGATTCCCAAATTGAAGTGCATAGACTGTCTCGAAATTTAGAGTTCTAAATTCACCTTCACCAAGTATTTCAGTTGTATTGTGCATGCACTATAGGCAAGAAAAGAATAAGATGCAAATGTATTTAAACAGAAGCTCAAAAATAAAATCTTATAGCTTAAAATGCATCCGGAAAGAAAACAAATTATAAGAAATGAACCTTAATTGTAATTAAATTCACAGAATTTTTTATTTGCATAAATTTGTCTCAAACACACTTTGCATAAATTTTTAAATAAATTTTAAGAACACACCGAAAATGAATGTCTTATTGGAAACATGCAAAAAGATATGATGTCTGTACACATGATTTTCTTCAGAAATTTCAAGTATAATACTTAAAACTGATTTAAATAAAGGATTTTTTAAAGTCAAATTTAGTAACAAATCCAAGAGAGGCATTGTTAATTTTGCCTTTAGTTTTAATTACCATACAGAATCCATATTTGCTCCCAAATTAGAATCATGCATGCTTTGACTTGTATTGAGTATTCTTTCAAAGGAAATTAATTCCACGTAAAAAACGTTCTGTTGGAAGTGATTTCTCGACGTTTATCATCATAAATTTAAAATATAAGATTTAGTTGTATGAAACTTTAAAGGCAGCGTAAACAAAAAAAAATGTTTCTGCGTCTTTGCACAGGAAAAGGAATGATGAGTTCTTTGTTGGACTATAAATCCAAGCACACATGACCATGACGACAGTGGTTGAATTCAAGTATATTTCAGAAATCGAAAAAAGAAACGTTGACCACGTTAATTGCTCTGTGTTTTGAGAAAAAGATCCAGAGCATAAGCACGGTAGCTTTACGTCAAGATTAACTAACAGTGCTAATTGACAGGCATCGCAACTTCATTTCATAGACCGGAAATAAATGCACTGTTCTTAGGTGGCCGAAGGACCACGAAAATGGGTTCTTAGGCTGAAGCCCTGTCCAGACTATGGAATTTGTAGGAAAGTAACATGTAAGTAGCATTTCAAAATGTGGGAAAATGTTCAAATGTACTTTGAACTGTGTACAAAGTTCAAAATAAGCAACTGATAAGGATTTCAATATTAAAGACGAAATCATACTGAGATGATGGAAGGCAAAATAAAAAGTTTGTAGAGCGTTGCTGGAGGCAGGGTATGATAGCATGTACATTCGAAGTACAACGATGATTAAAAATTGACGCAGAGGAGAGTACAGAGAGATGTACACTGCAAAACAAAAAAGAAAAAAGGGACCGTTTTACACTGCCGATTTATGAAATTCAAATTGCATTTTTCATGTCTCGAAACCGCGACTTAGCGTGATATTAGATTTATATATAGCATTGTTCTAGCAGATGTGTTTTGACACAAAATCGGACGTTTTTCTGAAAACAACATGCCATTTTTTTTTCATATTTCGATTCTACGACTCAAATTATGCCTAAATATTAAATTTTGTAAAATTTGGTGGGAAAATTAAAAAATTATCTTGGCGCATTTTTTCAGTTTGCGCCAAGAATTATTCACTTGGCGAACTTCTTAATATATGGCAACCTATTTTCCTTTGCCTTTTTCCATTGTGCATGAGCAGAAAAATAGGTCACATTGTTCCTACTTTCAAATAATTTTAACAAAGTGCCTAAACGACATTTGACGTTATTATCGCTTTCAACAAACATGCCAACTCAAAACACTCCAATATATAAATTCAAGTATATCTTCGGAAATCGTGGATAAAAAAACTCTAATTTTTTGCACGTATGCTTAGAAATACATCTACTTTAAGATAATGGTAACATTTAATAGATTTATAATTCAATTTTTTCGAAACATTTATAAAAAATATTTAAAAATACAAATTTTTAAAATAAATCATAAAAAATGGGCGAATTTTATTCGGAATGAACCTATATTTCTAAATGTTGAAGGAAGAGTTAAATAAGTTTAATAAAAAAAAGACAGATTTATAAATATATACCAAATTCAATTAACACTGATTAGCTAAAATTTTGAGAGCTAGTTTTTTAAAAACTACTCGTGCGAATTTTAACAAATCTTAGCAATTTGGCATAATTTTAGTCGTAGAATCGAAATATGGAAAAAGCATTCGCATGTCATTTCAGAAAATTTTCCGATTTTGTGTCAAAATACCTAAATTAGAAGAATGCTATATATAAATCTAATACATATCCTAAGTCGCGCTTTCGAAACAAGAAAAACGCAAGTTGAATTTCGTCAGTCGGCCCGCTAGAACGGGAGATAAAAAAACTGTCCATATTTTTTTTTCCGTGGTGTACACCCAACATCGCAGACGAGGCTTGAATGAAGGACAGCGGTGGAGTTCCGGGTGCTAGGGGCGGGGTCAGGTGTCATAGCGAAAGCTTAGCGATTGGCTGAAAGTAAAGAGAGCACCCAGAGAGAGAAAGTCACAGGCTTTCTTCCCAATTAAATCAAGAAAAATAAGTAAACAGAACTGCCGAAAGGTGGGGGCACTTGTGCGAGTCATCAATCACAAACATTATTCTAATTTTTACATATAGTATCCAAATACAGTGAGTTATAGAATACAAAACAGAAACAAAATTAATCCTGGTTTTCGAGTACGTCCCCTGACCATCGTCTATTATCTACATGAAATGGATCGTAATTTAACATTTGAAGAAATGCATTGATACGTCATGGATACGTTGGAAGGGACGCTGTCTTCAGCCAGTGTCACACTGGGAGCCTTGAGCACGTCATGCTTTGACGCTTCTTGGACTTTGACCCACTTCTACCGAGTCAACTCCTGCTGACTGCGACAACCACCCGACTTTATAGTGGAATTTTAAATTCAAATTTAACGACGTCATTCCGTGCAAAAGCGGTGAAATGTAAATTTCTAACAAAGTTACCACGTTAATATCCGAAATTAACATTGTGAGTGTAAAAAAATGTTACATTGTGTACTTTTTTCTCTCCTTTTAGCATTACCATTGGAAAATTCCTGTAACTATTATTCTTTCATGTACTAGAAAAATTGGATGACGTAGTGAAAGTAGAGTAGAATTTAGGTACAACAATAAATAATGTTAAGACATAATGTGTTCCTTCCTCGATGTCTTATTTAGCTGGCATTCGTTGTAAACTAACATGACTTTTCATTTGCAAGCTGCAGGATCGGTTAACAGCAAAGGTAATTGTTTTAAAGTTCAAATGCATATAGGTGTTTTACTTTTGTTTGCAGTTTATGTAATTACCTTTAACTGTTAAATAGACCAGTTTCTTACCACCGAGTTTAAGAAGTTAAGTTTAAGGGTGTTTTTTCTGTAACAACTTCGTTAGATCGGTTACATCAAATATGCATTGATTCACATCAAAGGATTATTAGATAACTTCCTGTACTCTCCGGTACTCAAGTACCCCTTTTTACGTTACTTTCCTGGATTTTAATTTTTTCGACAGAAATTTCTCTTCGCTTCAATTAATCAAACGCAAGGGAACGTAAAGGTTAATGTGAAGTTAGCTCATGTACTTTACAACGTAACTAATTACTCTTCTCTTCCCATAGATTATTTTTCGCTAGGCATTTAGTATTAGCATTAATCTTTGTTTTATATTGTTACGTTCTACGAGTTCGTGGATTTGAAGTGATTAGTGACGGCAGTTCACGAAGAATCAAAACACAATTTATTCGGCAGTATTACACAATATAGTTTCAAAGACGCATTAAAGTCGTCGAAAAACTTTGACAAATACGCTGAAACAATCAACAGCACAGCCTTTGGGCTAACGGTGGAGACAAGGTTCACGGCAAAGCACTAAAGTTCAGCTCCCGACTCGGTTCGGTGGCTCTCAGGGTAATCTCTGAATTCAAAACACTTCTACTGAACATACTCTCAAGATACTCTTCACGATAAAACTGCTACTTCGCGTACAGGCAGGGTTTATATAGCTTTTAATCTGCCTTCTGGAACATTCTCGGGAAAACGGTAAGAACTCGTTCTAGAATGTCTCGCTCCGTCTATGGCATATCGCCAATTTTGTTGCCAAATCTGGCAAACCTACCCTTCCTTGCCATTTTCTGGCAACCCTAAAGCTGCTTTGCGGGAAAGCTATCTTACCTCAGCTGGGCATTTTGCAACTATATTTTTTAATTAATCACTCATGCTTCGTCAAAGATGAGCTTTAGTATCTTTTGATTTTAAGCAGAATAATCTACTCTAATCTTTGCAATTCAACATTACAATAATTTTCCTAATCACCTCCATTCGAGTTGTAATTTTTTCATTCAATTATTATGCAATTAATAGATGGCAATGATCCAAGCCAAGTTGAACTCTATGTTAAGATACTTAGTCTCAAACCGACATGAATTTCAAAATTTCAGTTGATGAATAATTTTTAAGCCTTTGAGGATTTTGTCAATA
The DNA here is from genome assembly GCA_000611955.2 of Stegodyphus mimosarum. Taxonomy (NCBI): domain Eukaryota; kingdom Metazoa; phylum Arthropoda; class Arachnida; order Araneae; family Eresidae; genus Stegodyphus; species Stegodyphus mimosarum. The sequence goes on from KK120349.1 coordinate 248,872, forward strand.
GGTGCCGAATGTAATTATTTATGAGTGGGAATTTATTCGTTAGCAGAGGAGGCTTTTTTACAATTTGTTTCACTAAGAATTTTCCCCTTCTGTTTTAAAATTCCTATGTCAATGATACTTACTGATTTTGTGAAATGTTCTTTCAATCCTTTAAAATAACATATTCTAAGAACTCCATATATCAGATACAATTAGCGTTCCCACCCTTCAGGATATTCGAAAATGCAAATATATAATACTATTTTTTTTTTCTGTATGCCAAACACATATTTCCAGCAAATCGGGGAACGGATTTTAATTTGTCTTTTCTAGTATTTATTTCAACAATGATTACACTGTCAAAAACATTTTTTTAAATTGTATGCAATAAAATACACAATACTCGAATATATGCAACAACAACAAATGAAATATGAGGTTTACCACGTGACACTTTATAAAGAAAATCAGATTGCAAATTCGCGACATATTTTAAGATAAAAATTCATTGAATATGAGGGAAAGAAGAGTCTATGGGATATTTCTCCCTCCATCTTAGCATGCCTTCGTGGTGTAATGGCCAGCACACTTGACGCGTATTCGAGAGGTCCGAATCTCGGCGAGGCACTTCTTATTTTTCCTGTCTCCTGCTTTGAAAAATCTTAATGTCTGTACTGTAGCGCCGGAACTAAAAAAGGTGGTGGATGATGATTCTCCACCATCAGGATTTGGCAGTTGGGTCCACTAATCCCCATGCGCCCTTTAAAAGGGGAGAATATGAGGTATTTCTCCCGCCTTCTTGGCATGCCTTTGTGGTGTAATGGCCAGCACACTCGGGGCTGTTCAGGCGGGATTTTTATTGCTGAGTAATTTCTTTCGTAAGTAAGTTTTCCGTTGAGTAGGTTTTAGGAGCACACTAATAAACACAGTTCATAAGTTTTAATACAGCTTACAGGAAAATGTGAATTACGGTGAGCGAAGAAACAATTTTTACAGCTGTCTGTCAGGTTACCTAGCCCCACGTAAAAAACTGCATAACATCAGCAAGAAAACGAAATAAATGTTTAATTGAATTTTTAAGGAAAATAAAAAGGATATTTTTAGACAAACGTTTTCAACTTTCTACTACATCCAACTACAAGTAAAACTGATGTATATGTTACGGTGAAACACTGAAATCTGGAGAACGTCGACTTTCACCGGTGAATGTCAACATTCACATAGTCGCTTGGTGGATGTCCGAAATATTTTCCAAATACTCTTATTTCTGACATACACCGGTGAATGTCGACATTCACCATGTACTAATGGCGAATGTTGAATATATGAGAATGTTCTATTTTCTTCTCCGTCATTCAGTCGCGAAAAAACACACGAGTACTTAAAACACACAATACATTCAAAATGAGAAAGGAAAATAATAGAAGTTAAAAAACTTACTTAGTTATACAGTACGTAGTCAATGAGAAAATAAAATAATAGTAATAAAAACTTACTAAATTATGTGATTCAAATCTGATTCATTGCAACAACTTAAACTATTACGAGACTTTGAATTGCACAAGAGGCCCTCGCTTTTAGAACTGCATTTATGGGAAACAGCCGGTCGCCTCTCTTTTCGATCTACACCAGAGCATATCTGTGATGGTCGACATACACCGGTGAGGGTCCGAATGTACAAGAATGCAACGTTATATTCGATCTTTCATCGACGTATTTGGTAAATCTTGACATTCTCCGATGAAAGTCGACATTCTCCAATTACTGTCTTTCACGGTAACATATACACCACATAACCTCCGTGTACATAATATTAAATTATAAGCAATTTTTCCTGCATTTCATTTAAAGCTATTTCCTGGAATTTCATTAGAGATAGAATTCTCATTCACTTAATTCAATTCTCATTTCGCGGCCCCTGGCCGAATTGCTTGTTTTTGCGTAGAAACTCTAAATTTAATTGCAAAAATTGCTTTTTTTAATTGTTTTAACTGCATTTGGTTTTTATGTTTTTCTACATCTTTCAATTTTTAATGAAGGTCGAACGAAATTCGACGAAATAAGTTTAAATGAAATGAAGGGTAAATGCCTGTAATTTAATATTCCGTACAATTAAGTCGTGTGATGTATACATCAGATTTTTTTTCCTTCCCTCCGAAATTACCTCACAGATAAACACTAAGACGGAGAATAATATGGCATTGACTATCGCTGCTTTGCATGAACTCTTACGCATCGTGCTCTAGCTAGTACTTGTTTAGATTAGTGTAGTCTTCCTCTATGTCTATGGTTTGTATAGTTTTTGCCTCGGATGCCTTGCATATATTAGAATTAATCTTTCTCTTACGATTTAATTCCAGTCCTACGTGAGCATCCGCTCAGGTAGTATTTGCAACTCGAGTACCCGTATCAATAAAATTGAAAACGGGAAAGTGTTCCCCTTCGAAATCAGTCTGGACAGCGACAAGGACAGGATGAAAAGTAAACAGAAACCACTTAAACTAGGAAAGAAGATATACGAATTTTACGGAGCTCCCATTACGAAATTTTGGGGACACACAGTAAGTACTGAAAAACTACTTTTAAAAAAAAATATATTTTTATGTCGTTTCAAAGGAAAGTTGTATCTTACTTTAAAAATTGAGCATTTTTTTGCTTTAAAACTGACTGAATTATGTTCATATCTTCCGGTTAAGTGTTTTATGCCTTTAGTTAATCTGCATGCAGTAGTTGTAGAATTATAAACAATTTAGAAGTAGTCTAAGGGCGGCTAAGCCTAATTTTGTTTTACTTTAGCAGCCATATTTGTTTACATTTGAAGCTTAGCAGAAGAGTGAATTAAACCTTTCTAACCTTAAGTTGTAAAAATACCTTAAGTTGGTTAATTAGATAAGGAAGACTATTCTAGGGCTGTCTATGACAAAAGGTAAAAGAAAAATGAGTAAATAATTAAGTAAAAATTGAAAACAGGTCCTGTATAAGAAAGAGAAGAAGAGAGAAAATAAAGAAAATTCTGAAAGGTTTCAAATCTTATATTACGCCCAAAAGGGCGTTTTTCAGTGTTCTGTGCGTTACCGTTATTTACTATATATCATGTTATTCGCATTTAACCATAAAATTCAATTCAACAGCAGTATCTCAAAATAATTTTAAAATGACCATATCTCTAGAATTTCCGATAAAGAAGAATTTCTTTAGAATTTCTGGCGCGCTGAAAATATTTTTTTTTCGTACAGTGTTGCCATTGATTGCTTTGGAATCGTCGAGTTTGCTAATCGGAAATTCGTTAAAGTTTTGCCAAATTTGAAATAGATAATAAAACAAATACTAAATTTAAACTTCGGGCTTCCAGATGATCATGTTCGGCTGGAGGACTACGTTATTCAAAACTGGATGGTTCTAGGTACCCTTGTTTTTTCGCAGTGCGAGGAATATTCGTGCATTCATGCAGATCCTTCATTATTTAGTTTCTTCAAATATAATACAGGACGATAATATTTGGTGGCAACAGTCTGAAAAGCGAACCAACGCAGAAAGTAAAACGACGCAAAATGCTGTTTTAACACCTTTGTTCCCTTTGGGCTAATTAAAATACTGCTTCAAATTACTTGTTTTTTCGTTCCCATGTGCCTTCCATTTCGCTTTGGTAACGACAAAAATCATTCTATTTAGCAAACAGGAATGGTGGAAGCAATTAATAAATTAATTTTACAAATTAAAAAAAAATTAACATAGCTAAATGGTGTTCTGCTAATCATGAGGACTTTGAATATTTCCCACCTAAATTAATAACGTATGTAAAAGAGAGACGGTAATTATTTTAATTTTAGGTGTATTACTAGGTCGTAATTGGGCAAAACATTGCTAAGTATTGAATATATTTACTTTCCTTATACCTGTTTGGAGATATAATTAAATTTTGTGTCTTCTCAGACGTTAAATTTATTTACAGAGTGCCGGGTGCCCATTCATAGAGTGTCTACATTTGAAAAGCATGTGGCGTTTTACTTATTTAATTCAGTGTTCAACCTTTGAACCCCACAAACACTAATAAGCGAATAATCGCTTAAGTGATTGTGTAAGGTTTAGTTAAACTAACAAAGTTTTATTTTAATTTTCCCTTTTCTATCTGTTCTCATTTCAACTTCCCTTTAGAATAAGCTCGCGTTTCAGCTTTATGCTAGTTTGTAGTGGAGCCAAGTTATATTTAAACGAAAGTTAGAAACCTTTCAGTGTGAGAGAGCTTTTAGTCTCAGACGACTGTTACTCTATTCGACGTTCGCCTGATTAGCTAGTATTTAAATTCTAAGCCGTAGCGCTGTTACTCTATTACTTATTGAAGTAATTCTAAGTGCGTCAGTATTAGTTAAATCTTGCTACGCACCATTTAGTTTAGAGGCCAACTTCGCGTTATAGCTCTGTGAGCAACGACTATTTAATTTCTATTTAGCTTTAGTTTAAATTAAATTTGATTGTTCAGTTTAGACCCAAGTGGCGGTCATTATTTTCTGTATCCCTCCCGAGTTGGGAAGTGGCTGTACAAAATTGTGGTTTAATAAAAGAGGATTTTAAATCCCTCTGAAGTGTAGTTCTTCTACCACTTATTCACAGTATTCTACCACAGAACATAGCTGCATTCAGCTCCCTGTTCAAGATCAGGACTTAGTTACTTTCACGATGTTTGCCACGAATATGCACCGAACACTCAGCTCTGACAATTGAACAGATACGTAAGACATAAGAAGGGTTAACTACCCTTTATTTCTCAGAATAAATACAAGCAGTTCCTAACTCGGAACGTACTTGCCTCCACTTGTGGCTTGAACTTAAGTTAATATGAAATTAAACTTAACTAAGCTTAACTAAAGCTAACTGAAAGATATAGCCGAAGCTATCGAAATTCTAAGTAGTTGGCCTCTAAATCTTAACTAAGTTGGCGAAACCAAACAAGGGCCTAAAGTATGGCCGAGCGTAGCAATAGCTAAGAGAGACGTAGCCAAAAGGTTAACGCGCGCTAGAGAAACTCAGACTCTCGCTCTCGTAGTCGGTGAAACATCGACTTAAATACTACTCTTTACTCATTTGCATTAACTTGCAACGGGAATATTTACTAATACCTTCACTTTTGACGCACTGGAGGGTGCTACATTCTTAGCCAGCTAGTGCCACTTCCATGATCCTCTGGGAGCGTGGTAATAATGATGTAGTCGTAGCGATCAGTCATGTTTTGTTTAGTGTAATTTTGTTTCTTTTGTTATGTCCGTGTGTTATTATGTTTTGTGAATGTGGAGCTTAAAATCTAATTAAATATATCTGCTCTTAAGAATGGTTACTTTCATTTGTTGCAATGTTTATCAAGAGTCTCGTCACAACACAACGAGCATAAATGGCGCCCAACTCCTCTACGAACCAAAAGTAAAAGCGCGTCAACCGCACACTTCCAATAAATTTTGCGAATTTATGCCCGTTGGGTTGTGACGAGACTCTTGATAAACATTGCAGCAAATGAAAATAACCATTCTTGAGAGCAGATATATTTAATTAGATTTTAAGCTCCATATTCACAAAACATAATAACACACGGACATAAACTGTGTTTCTGAAATTACATTCTGGTCGGAAATTGTAAGCTGAAACTAGAAAGATCGGAAAGATATATAAATTTAAAATAACTGTTAATAAAATTAGGATGATTAGGAATTTGTGTTTTTAATTTATAGAATTAATTTTTATGAATTAAAAACACAAATCAGAAAATTTAAAGAATTCAAATTTAAAATTTCTTTTAAATATCTAATTTAAAATTAGTTCTATTATTTAAAATTTAAGTAATTTAAAGGCGTCCAAGAATATTGCCATGTGTCTATTAAGTTATTTTATGAATGTCCTATTCCATATTTTCATTACCTTGCTTTACATGATGTCTCCATTTGTATATTTTGTTAATTTCCAATACCGTAGCAGAGCATATTTCAACTTTTTTTTTCCTGTTTATCCTTAGATGGCGTATGGTATCTTCTTGGTGCTATTTACATATGTAGTCTTAGTAAGAACGGAAGATCATATGTCTTGGCAAGAAGCCTATGTCACTTCTTACATCTGCACTCTTGGCTTAGAAAAGATCCGTGAGGTAAGTGTGCAGTATAGAAAATAAGACATTTATAGTTGAAGATTATTTTTCAGATGAAGATTATTTTTGCATCCATTGCTGAAAATTTTTCTGAGCATCTTCTGAAAAACACTAAAATATTTTGAGTCTTATTAAGCTATACTGGGATTGTCATTCCAGAATACTGTGATTTTAATTTAAAAGACTAAAACTAAACTCTTCGACAGAAACAGCCCTTAGAGAGCCAAGGTCGGCAATGGTCGGCCATGGTTTTCTAGACCGTGGGCTCTGCATCTTTGCGTAGACAAGTGGTCAGCCTGTTGGAGGACTCCCGGTGTTTAGTCCCGAAGTGAACTTTGTGCTCATTTTATCGACCCCCCCCCAAGGGATGAAAGGCCGAGCCAACTTTGCTCAGCTCGAGGAACGATCCCCGGACCTGTGGTGGTGTTGCTACGCGACGCGCTAGCCACTGCGCAGCCGGGTCTCCAATTTAAAAGACTATGGGATCAAAATACAGGGTGGTCATAAAGAAACTTTGCCAACATCTGCACTTAATACTTCCGTTCCCGTTAACCGATCGAGATGAGATTGCAAATGTAGTTATTCGGAGGTAAGCGCTCGAGATTCTGTGAACAGCAACACAGGGGCGCTCACGGTTATGATTATAGTTACAAAAATTCGAAAATGTCGAATGGCAACGATAACTTTTTCCGGTCGTAAAATGTTAAGCGCATGCGAAAACCCTAAATAGCGTTGGAACAGTACCGATATGTCCAAAAACGGACGTTATGCATACACAAAAAAAGAGTTCTGAAAACCGGCCAACGAAACACAATCTGGGAGCACTCAGAAAATTTGCATACAACAGAGGCAAACTACCAATCACAGAACGCCGATCGCCAGACATTAACGTAAGAAACAGAAAATGTCAGGCGTGTACGCCTGACATTTGACGTCATTCGGCAACTCGCACATGGCGATGAAATGACTCTTCTTGGGAAAGTTCGTGGCGAATTGATACAACTGCATAATCAAATTGGGATGAACGCTACTAACTGGAATTACGTAGGCGGAATGCACTCAATGACATCGTTTGGATACAAGATGGTGCACCTCCACATACAGCGAGGTTTGTTAAAGGGTCCTGGAACAGCATTTTGGTGGTTCGCGTCATCTCACGCCATTATTCTTTTCCGTGGCCTCTGCGATCCCTCGATCTGAGGCCTATGGATTTCTGCTTTTGGGGATATTTCAAATCCTGAGTTTACCTGTGCAATCCGCAAACTTTGTCGGATTTAAAGGATTCTATACGGAGTGAGATTGCAAAACACCTCTCATGCCATGTTGCGTTCAGCGGTATTGTCCACCGTGTCCCGATGCAATGCATACTTGCCTGTGATGGTACCCATGTGGCAAATGTTTAATCTAAATAAAAGTATTTTTTGTCTGATATGTGTTGTCATCAGTGATCGGTGTCTTGTCTCTGTCATATGCAAATTTTCTGCGTGCGCTCGTTACATACATACATAAGTACGCAAAGTTTGAGTTATGCGAGATACATACATACGTACGCACGCAAAGACGTACAAAAAAAATCTCTTCAAAATCCATTTTAAATCAGTATTATTTACATAACTATTTTGGGGAAAATTTATATAATTATTTTGGGGAAAAGGACGTCAGTCAAAATCATCGTTAAATTGCATTCAACAGCGGTCAAAATAGATATTTTCGTTGAAATATGGTACCCGAAATTTTTCGCGATTACAATATTTCCTTTCTACTTCATACAAGGTAGTAAAAAATACTCTACTGTATCTCCCATTCTACTGGGCCGATAGGCTAAATTCAAATTACGTTTTTTAACTGCCGCTTTTTGACTGAATGAGCAAAGGCGGTGCATGGCGATAGGACAAGGCTTAGACACGCATGACGGAGATCACATGATAATGCAATCTTGCCACTGTTGCCAATTAGCATATATTTGGAAATTCCTAGTTCTTCGGAGATAATGTCGGATAATATTATCTGCCGATTAAAATTATTCGTATCATGGTCTTATTGAAGCCAACTCAAGAACGATACGAGGCCTCTCTGAGGCCAAAGGCCCTAGGCTCGGGCCTAGTTGGCCCATGTCTTAAAACGTGCCTGGTTGTAATAGATACATAATCATTATAATAATACGCGACAAGTGCAGAACAGCTTACAGCACTGTTCATGACGCTGTTATTTTCAAAAATATCCATGTGTATGTTATGTGCTTGCATGACTGTTACAATTATATCCATAAAGCATGATATTGTTACTGTTACATAAAATTCCATTACAGTACAGATACGACTACCAAGCGATTATTGCAGATTACTGGGACAAATGTACAGTTTACTATTACAAGATTATAGCATATATTAATATGCTAATACAAAACTCAGTGCATCGCTTCTTAGGGAAGAAAGCCTTCAAAGAAGATCGTATCACTGCAAAGAGATAATCTAATTTTGTAATTATAATGAAGTAAATTATATGTATTTGTGAGCATTAGTAATATTTGTATTAAATTTTATTTCTGTTACATTAAAATTTTTTCTCAAGTACGTATGGCATGATCTTTATTTTTTTGACTTATTTATTTGATGAAAATTGATTGTCAAATTCGATTTTTCTGTTTATAAAATGTGTGCATAGAAAAATTTGCAAATGCAGCATTACTTTACGCGCTTCTTATTTTAACCGTGTAGGAAGAAAGATTGACTTGACTGTAATTGTCGGTTATGGAGAGAATTACGGCGTAACTTCACAAAGTTAAATCCGATTGATATGTATAATGAGTAATACAATAGTCAAAATATATGTAAATTTTCATTTTCTCTCTATTTCCACCTTAGTTTTTTTCGCTCAAAAATTACTCAAATATTTACTGTAGCACCTGATTAATTACATTTGATAAGTCGGATAATGGTTAGCGACGCTGACTGCGGTACCGAAGGGCCAGGGTTTGAGTCCCGGAGAAGGCATGGATGTTTATAAATGTATAATGTCTGCGAGGCATGATGGCACTTTAAATATGCGGCGAGCCGAAAGTCTTTTGAATAGGTTGGTGGTAGAGAAAGAAGTGTAATGAGACTAGTGAACACATCCTGCCAGGGCACCCTCCATCAAAATTAGGGGTGAACCTGAGAACAGTTGCACTGTCTGTCACCTGTATGGTGCTCAAGGCTTTTGCCAACGATAAGCGCATTCTTTCAGACCTTGCCCCGATTAATGTTTTGGGTTGTTCTAATGTTACTGTCGTACAAGTGAGGTACGTCACAACATAGACACATTTGACGATCTGCTAACATTTTTATTAGTTTCTGTTTTAGATAATAATTTCGTGAAACATTATCAAATTTTAAAGGAAGCAATGCTTCGTTATTAAACTGGTTACTGTCGAAAACATTGCGATAAAAATTCGCGGTCGAAAATGTCATAGAGAGAGCAGCGCAAGGCAAAAACGTCGTCGTACAAAACATCGTAGGAGAAAAGAAAGCAACAAGAAAACAACGCGATGTCGAAAATAAAGCGTTTCGGAAACATTGCAGTTTTAAAACATCCTCGTTGGAAATATCCTGATAAAAAATAAAGCACCTAAAAATCATCGCATGAGGGCAACACCTCAAACAGTGTTTTCCAGGCTTTTAAAACTGTAAATGTATATTCGCATAATGATTTTTGAGAGCAAAATGGAATGAGGAATATTTTTGCCTCCTTGTTTCAAATTTTTTAATTAACTAATAAATTTTTGCAGGAAATATGAGAAGGAAAACTTAAGCATTCAAAAAACTGAAAATGTGCAGAAAATTAATACTACATATAACGATCAACTGAATTTTAAATTTATATACTTAAATATTAAAGGTCATTATTTAATTGTAATTTTGCTTTAATAATGGTAAATATTGGAAAATTACCGTATTATGAAACATCTTATACTGTTTATTAAATTCTTTGCCGCTTACTTTGTAAGACTATAAAAGAAAATGTAAAGTCTGGAATTTTAAGCAACCATTAAAAAGGGGGGAATTCGATTTATTTGATTATAGCAAAACATCAAGAGCTATGTGCCTAAGAGGAAGGATGCCTTGGTAGAGGATTTTCTAAGCAAACTGGCTCGAAAAACACATATTTGGAAAACAACGAAAGCATCCATGCAACCAGCCCGTTCGCTGGGTTTCGAACCAATGGACTGAACTACCAGTGTTCAATGTCTTCATCGCTTGCCCACAAGGGGGAAAAAAGTACTTATGAGCGCTTTAACTCAATAATCAACAATCCCTCCTGTTTTGTTCGCAGGAGAGGAGGAGACAGAGCATAGTGTGTAAGAGAAGAATCATGCCCTAAAGATTTATTTAATTGATTATATTTCGAATTTTCCAGATATGATTATTTCTTTGAGAATTTTTGCTAAGCACTATCAAAAATTTAGAAATGGGTTTTCTAAAAAAAAGAAAAAAGTTTTTAAAAAGCAAAATTACGGAAAACATACTTTTTTTTTTTTTTCAGTTTTTATATTTAAGGTGTAATAGCTTTCTATATGTATATTAAACGTATTATCATACATGCAACAATTTTATTAATTTCGACGTATAAATAGAAATAGTTGTGATATGATGTAATTTTTATAAGTATCCTTTTGTGTGTGTGTGTGTGGGACTGTAATGAAGATGAATGTATGTATAAATATAATATAAATACATGCCTATTTCATATACTCATATGCATTATTTCTACTTCTCAATTATCAGAAGAAATAATACAAAACATTCTTATAACAGACTGTATTTAATTTCTTTTTTAATCTCTAACTGCATTGAGTATTTAATGTAGTTAACTATTTCGTAATTTTTTATTTTATTCGAGCATTTCTCCATCACGTCAACCGAAAAATTTTTGCTATCGTATGTTTACCCAGATTAGGAATTGTTCCACAGCTGCTCTCTAGATGGCAGCACTAATCACAAGTTAAGAATTCTGCTTTGGAATGATGCACATTTCAGAGTAAATATGAAAGCAGGAGAGGGAGAATAGCATAAATCTTTGTTTTTATCGACTGAAACAGGAGTTTTGTTTTGATGTTACATATTTACTAATAATAAAACTCTAATGAACATATTGTAGTAAAATATATGAAGTTTCTAAGGCTTAAGTTAAACTTTATGCTAGCGAAACGTAATATTTATCGCATGTTATACTAATCTAAAACTTATTCTTTTTTTTTTTTTTAATCTTCTTAGGTAGTGGCATCTGAACCAGTAAATTTTGCTCAAAAACTGGCTGTGTGGGTGGAAAAGAAATGGAATCCTTGTGATCTCGTTGTGATTATATTCTTCTTAGTGGGGGTTTCTCTGAGACTGAATCCAGCTACCAAAGACTACGGAAGAGTGATCTATTGCCTAGATATTATGTACTGGTACATCCGGTCACTAGATTTCTTAAGCGTCAACAAATATCTCGGGCCGTACGTTACAATGATCGGCAAAATGGTAAGTCGTAGTCAAGAAAGTATATTTTCACTATTAAAGATTATAATAAAAAGATTCGTTTTTATTATGCGATAAGACTTATAAGATTATTAGCTCTTTAAAGAACATGTGATGATTTCTAATAAGCTCAAGTTTGGCTAAACACAACTGTTACAACACTTTTTTCTATGCAGTTACTTTTTTTTTATTATTTTTATAAAAATAAAACACTTAATTAGATTTTTGGCATAAATAGGCATATTAGCCCAGAAGGGCTGTTTGTATCCAAATGGCACATTTTGCGCCAAATCACTTTTAATGACCGAATAGCTTTTCAAATTGTTGTCACCAAATACTAATGACCTGCATTATATCAAAGGAAACTAAATCATGAAAAATCTGCATGAATGTATGTATGTTTCTAGCATTGTGAGAAAACATCAGTACCTAAAGTCATCAAATTTTGAATAACATAGTCCTCCACACGAACACAGGCAACTGAAAGCCCGAGTTTCTTTTTCCCCCCCCCTTTGATATTTTGTAAAATTTTAACTAATTTTTGTTTAAAAACTCAACGAATTCAAAAAGAGCAGTGGCAACACTGTAGGAAATGAAACATGTTCATTTCCTGCACATGAGACTGTCTAACGGAAATTCTAAAGGTATGCTGTTTTTAAATAATTTTGCACAATGTGACATTAGCCTAAATACTCTCGAAACGTGTATGAATCGTCCCTAAATGAATAGAACCCCGATTTGGGCGGAATATAAAATCTGAAAGCTTTCAGATTTTTTTTTATTTAATATCAAGCAACATTTTCATAGATCAACACTGCTCTAACTACACCATTATGACTTTCGCTTTATGAACAGGTGAATTGCCGTGACGAAAATGATAAAAACCGGTTCTAAGTTATCGCTATAATTCTGCATTGCACAGTTGTCCAATAATTCGTCATAAGTTACGGCCTTCAGATTTGAGCTAAAATCTCCGTTGGAACGCCCCTCTTAAAAAAAGGGGTCGCTTGGTATTTCCTCCTGCGCTAAATTTCACAGTAAAAACAGTGCACTATGTTAAGAAATGGTCATGTGGCAGCCACTAAATCCATTCCCGTTCATTGGAATGCCCTAATATATCACATTATCTTTAAGTCACGTGATGCTTCTCCATTATTCTAGATTCCACACGACATGTTTGTACCTCTACAATCAGCACCAAACATTCAGTTTATGATGATTTACGTATGCGTTTTATATAGTGCAGTTCGCCTATTAAGTCTAGCAGAAATACATCTGAATGAATTTTACGAGTATTGATATTATTTCTAGATGACAATCGAAAGCCTATAGCCACGATTTTTAACAAAGCTTGCCAGTTTGTCTTCAGCAGAGGCAGCGGCAGTCCCTATCAATCAATTTTATTTCTTCCTTGATCGGGCTGAGGTTTATTAATCTCTGGCATTTCTTCTTCACTATTGCATCACTCACTGTTGTATGTCATGTATGGAACTTGCCAAAAATAACGCGAATTGAATGTTCGAATAGGTAGGTGCTATGTAACAAACATGCTCCTTTCAGGCTCATTTAGTTTTCGTCGTACTACAGAGGCTGTTCGCACATTTTTTACACAATTTTGGTAAGCGGTAATAAAAAATCGTTTGCTGCAAAAGAAGTAATTGCAATTGTACTATGTTTTTAAAAGTGAAAATTATCGTCTGTGGCTCAAAAGTTTTGTTTTTATTCAAAATGCCGAATTTAACAAAGCAGTGATTCGAAGGCTACATTGACGCTCTTTCCGAAGAGAAATATGCATACTCCGTTATCCAAAAACGATGGGAGAGTCATGGTTTTGTGATATCTAAAGCGTCGATAGGTAAAATCATCCACAAGAAAGGAAAAAAACGTCAAATTGGAGCCTCGAGTGGGACAAAAATTCCAAACAAGTATCCCAGGAAAAAACGGACGTCTTCGACTATTGCAAAGTTACGTTGTTTAATGTTAAAAGAAAATGCCCCTAGTCAAAGGACAGTTGCAAAATCATTAAAATGCTCGATGTCGACTGTAAAGAAAATGATAAACGTTGATTTAAATCTTAAGAAAGTGAAAAAACGCAATGTGCATCGTCTTCTTCCGAAGCATATCGCTCCACGCAGGACACACTGCAGAATTCTACATGAGAAACACTTATCCCAAGAATAATGGAAAACAATTGTCACACTAAATGAAGCATGGGTGTATTTAAATGACTGCAACAAAAAAAGAGCCTTTTATTATCATAAAAGGGGAGAAAAAAATTTAAGTACATGGTTCAAAGAATCGAAAGAAAGTTTTCGAAGGGATTCGTGATTGCTGCTGGTTTTTCTTAGAATGGCAAGTTAAAAATAAAGAGAGTGTAAAAAAATGTCAAGATTAACTACAAATACTATCAGGAACAAATTTTATCGCCAATTTTTCTGAATGAAATACAATCGCTTTACCCGCAGTGCCATCCATCTGCAAGTCTCCATGGGGACGAAGCTAGCAGTCACACATCAAAATCCATTGTAAATTTCCTAAAAGAAATGGAACAAAAAACTGGTATCGAGGCCATACCCTTCACTGGTATCCCTACTAAATCTCCCGATGTGTCACCCATGGATTTTTGTACTTTCGGACTTTTAAAAACTGCATTATCCGAACGTTGTCCCCAAACCCTAACAGGACTCTGGAAAGCTGTTTGGGAGGAATGGGATAGAATACCACTTCTGGCACTTCAAAAGGCATTACTATCTTGGAAATTGCGGTGTCGAAAGATAGTTCAGAATAAGGGATGTCAATTGGAACATTTAAAACACAAGAATTTTTTCTAATTTAGTTTTGTGAATACAATATACATCGTCTAAAGAATGTGCGAACAGCCTCTGTACGCTTCAGCAGCTACAGTTTACATTTTTACCCAGTACTCATGGCCAGTTACAGGCTCGCTCCATGCATTAACCACATATGGTGAAACCTGTATTTCTTTTAGTATAGTCAGGGCATTAATAGCAGTATAGCATAATTACTTTGCTTACTTCGCTGCCTTAATAATTGTTTACAAATAATAATTACTAATTTAAATGTAACTCTGTGACCTTTCATTACTTATAAATGATATAAAAGCTACTTAAATATAATAAAAAGATGTGAGATATTATTAAAAATATGCTAGAGATATACTTTCAAACAAATTTTTTAATGTTTTGTAAAAGTAATAATTATTTTGTAAAGTTTTGTGTAAAATTTGACTTAGATTTACAGAGGCTAGGCTGCCCGCGCGATTGCGCTCCGCTATAAAAAAAATCATCTTGGAAATTTTTGTCTTAACTGCAGCTATATTTTTGAAAGTATAAATTTTCGTTTGCTACTCGACAGTTTTGTTTTCATGCAAAATGGAGTTTTTAGAGAAACAGCGGGAGGTATCCTATGTTTGTGTTCTTTCCGAAGAAAGTTATTCGTTATTCATATCGCGGGGGGCCTAATGGCAGACCGCACATTCAGTTGAACAATGTTAAATGAATTACGCACACTGCGCATGCCCAGAAGAGAATTCGGCGCAATGACGACTTTGGCGTCATTTTAAAAGAAGATAAATATGCTGTATGGTTGATGTTCTGTTATATGGATGTAAACAGTTCGGGGTTTTAAAACTTGTTAGGCTGTACGTTGCTTCATCACATAGAGTGTAAAAATATCGGTTGTAAACTCTCCAAATTTTCGTTTAAGAAGGATTACAAAACAGGAAACACTACATGATGTTGTTTATTGATTGTTCTTGAGCTGAATGTTTATTGATTGTACTTCTGAGGAATAAAAGCGATCGATTATTTACCATACGTTCCATTCATAAATACTTTAACAACTTAAGAAATATATCTAGTTTAAATTCCTGATTTAAAACCAAAGAAATTATTACAAATAACTGATACTAAATGTAATGTTTATGAACAAAATAAACCAAAATGAAGTGAAACAGAAGCAAGTGCAATAAGCACAGAAAAGTGCGCATAGTATTGCAATCACAAAGAGTCGCTAAGACCTGCATGACGAACAGGCTTGTGTAGGGTTGTTCATTTTTATTCGCCAGTATTTTCTCCCACGCAAACGGTACACTATTGTACACCTCTATAGTTCACATTCTAAAGCTATTTAAGACAATTAAATTGTTTAATAATGGATTGCTTTATTCATGAGATAATTGGTTTTAACTTTTCACTCTAATAAAGAAGTTGCCAAATTTCTGTTTTCTTAAAAAGTGTTCCCTTAACAGGTTATTGATATGATTTATTTCGTGGTGCTGTTGCTGGTAGTGTTGATGAGTTACGGCGTAGCCAGACAAGGTATATTAAACCCTGACGAAGAACCGTCTTGGGGTTTGGTGCAACATATATTTTTTATGCCTTACTTCATGCTTTACGGAGAAGTGTTTGCTGACCGAATAAATCGTAAGTTCACTTCATTTCTTCTGCTTCTTCAAAATTTTTATGTAAATAAAAAATATTAAAAGCAGTAAAACTTTAAAATAAAATTTTTCTGTAACAATATATATATATAATCTGTACGATATTATTATAAAAGCTATTTCTGTATTCATATCCGTCAAAATTCAAATTTCGATTAGGCTTAAATTTAAGAGAAAAAAAAAGAGATTTTTTTACATTTTGAAAGAAACTCGTGTAGGTCTAACGGAACTTTTCTGCACCATTTTGGTGTAATTTCATTAGATAAATAAATTGTTACGAATTTGGTGCACAGATAGATAATTTTAATGATACTGTATGTGGAATTGTATTTTTCTGCATAGTGTGTAGAGACATTAGGTATTTTTTGGAACAAGAGAGATGAAAAATATGCAAAGCCTTCGCCGGGGATCGAACTACGGACCTCTGAAATACCGGCTAAGTGTGCTGACCATTGCACCACGAAGGCACATTAAGAATGTGGGAGATACACCTTGTATACTCCCCTTTTTAAAGGGAGACTAGGGTTTTAGGGGACTTAGTCGCCAAATCCTTGTAGGGGAGAGTCATCATCCACAACCCTTTTAGTTCGGGCGCCACTGTAGAGACATTAGGTTATTTGGATGCAGGAGACATGAAAAATGAGCAACGCCTTCGCCGGGAATCGAACCACGGACCTCTCGGTACGCGTCGAGCATGCAGACCACTACACCACGAAAGCGTGCGAGAGAAATACCTTGCAAGTGTAACATGAAAAGCTGAGAGAAATAATGCTGTGCGAGAAAAAATAATATAGGGCAAGTTTATTTAACATTGAGTAAATGGCTATTTCGCTAATTTAGAGAGATGTCGTTAAGCTGGCAACGGTTTTGCCGTGTAATTTTTGTCCCCAAATTTGGCGAGAAACCCCCAAAAGTCGCCAAACTCGACAACCTTTTAGTCCGGTCTCTGAATAACTGTAATAAGTATTGTAACTGAATAACTGTAATTAATTTCATGTGTAACTGCAACCATATTCAGCCCTCATACGCCTTCCGGTAATTTCGAGAAACAGAAAATACCAGAAATATATCGGCGGCCGGGCAAGAACTATATAAGATCACGTGAGTTTGGAGTACTGAGATTACTCCAGGTTAGCTTCCTCTTTAGATGTGCATTGCATTGTATTTACCGTTCTTAGTAGCTGTAAGTCTAAATATTGATTGTGCTTTGTGATACTGTCAACACTTGAACTAGTATTTCTGTGGAAAGTTCCAGAACTCTGAAGTATTTCTTTTGATAAAATGAATTCTATCAACCTGTCATCGGACCTGTGTGCATTAAATCTATTACGAACACGTACGCACGGCAAAAAGTGCTATGTCTTTACCAAAACAGAAAACGTTAAACAATCATCGCATAAAGGTCTTCAACATTGTGTGAAGGGCAGAATCGAAATTAGATCATTAATTATATCTGAAAGAGCTTGGCAAATATAGAAGATTTGAAGGAAATCCGTTTTACCATTTGACCAAGTTTTCGATTAATTTAAGCAGGAGAAAAATTTATAAATAGTTAAGGCACGTACAGTAATGAGCGATTGTAGATTTATTTAACCCTTTTAGTACCGAACGACGATACTTGCCAAAAATACCAACGACGATATATCGTTGCGCCTTTGTTGGGGCCTTATTGTACTCATCACAAGAGGTCTGTGTTTCAAAATAACTTTATAAAATGTGCAAATGGTTCATATTCGATGCAACACAAGTGAAACAATGGTTATTAGATTTAACTTTTTGCTATATTTTATGCTGATTAGTGCCGCGGGTCTGTATATGTTAGAGCGATAAGATAGAAACGGGACGCAGTCGATGCACGCATGCCACTTGAATACTCCGATAACTATCATAAACATCATAAAGATTGCGATTACGGTCCAGAGAAACTATCCCGGGTCCCGTTTCTATCTTATCGCTCTAACATATACAGACCCGCGGTACTAATCAGCATAAAATATAACAAAAAGTTAAATCTAATAACCATTTTTTCACTTGTGCTGAATCGAATATGAACCATTTTAACATTTTATAAAGTTATTTTGAAACACAGACCTCTTGTGATGAGTACAATAAGGCCTCAACAAAGCCGCAAGGATATATCGTCGTTGGTATTTTTGGCAAGTGCACCGAACGACGATATATCGTTGTTCGGTACTAAAAGGGTTAATTTCTTTTTCTATCATAAATTTCTTAATGTTTAAAATGAAAATTTTAAGGGTATGGGGGAAAGACTGCGCATTTTTCAGTGTTAGAAAACTGATTTATCAGTTTAAGGGATGAAGCAGGAAAAACAACTTAAGTTGAATTTATGGTTACGGCCGAAAACGTTGTGGTACAAAACAGCGTGGGAGAAAATAACGCAAAGAGAAAATAACGTCGCAATTCTAAAACGTCGTTGTACAAAATATCGTCGTCGAAAATAAAGCGGTTCAAAAACTTCGCAGTTTAAAAACACCGTCGTCGAAAATATCGTGGTAAAAAATAAAGTACCTACAAATCATCGCATGACGATAACATCGCAGACATCCGTTTTTCAGGCTTTAATAATTGTAAATGGATATTCACTTGTAAGCGCAAGATGGAAAGAAGGACAATATTTACTTCATATTTTTTATTAACTAATAAATTGTTCAAAAAACAGAACGAGAAATTTAAAAAAAAACAAGAAATAATTTTCACTATAAGAGTATCAGATTAACAAAAGTGAAGAAAATAATCTCATAATTAACTTAGCAATTTTTTATAGATAAAAGTCCATGCAGTTACTGATCTTCCTTTTTCTATTCTTTTTTAGATTATACTTTTTATGAAAAATTACCAGTAAAACTTTATAAAAAAAATTTATTAATGATCTTTGTTAATTAACTATGTCAGTTTAAAATTCTATTAAGTGCTTATAAGTAGCATTAATTTTCTATGTTTAAGTTTCCATTTTACATTTTGAACAAAATTTATTAATTAATAAATAATATTAAAGTAAAAATGATTCTTCTTTTCCATCTTGCGCTCACAAATCATTATGTAAGTATGATTTAACAACTGTTAAAGCTTGAAAAATGCATGTCTGCGATGTTATCGACATGCGATGATTTGTAATACTTTATATTTTACCGCTTTATTTTCAAAGACGATGTTTCTGAACAGCTTTATTTTCGACGACGATATTTTGTACCACGATGGTTTAGAACTCCGATATTTTCTCTTTGTTTTATTTTCTTCGACGATGTTTTTGTTCCACGACATATACGCCTTGCTTTGTTTTCTCCGCAACGTTTTTGTTCGCGATGTTTTCGGCGGACACCGAATTTATCAAAAGAAAACTCTTGATCTTAATCGCAGGATGGTTTCAAAGTAATTTGTTACTTTTAATTTCATATCAAAGCAGTTATCTGTTTAACATAGCTGCACATCGGCAGTTAACTTGCTTTATATTATTACACTACTGACTTTTGTCATGAGTTGTTTCAGTGGCTTGATAGCATCAGAGGGCTGGATCATGTGGTACGAAATTTTCCCTTTTGTGTATTGACAAAAAAAATGTTACTTACAACAGTTCAAGGCGAATGAACCAGGAAATAAGACAACGTAGAGAAAGGAAGAGAAATTTCGTCGGCTATTAAGAAAGGTGACAGTCATTAAACGAGTTGTGTTTTAGGAAATCTATAAAAATTTCAATGTGGGTTGAGCCGAGAAACACTTCGAAAACAGCTGCCTCTTCGTCATATCCCTTTCGCTGAATATGATAACAAAAGCACTGCATTATCCCTTTCTGTGTCGCTGTTCACAGGTTGATTCGCAGCCCAACGAGAAATATAAGTCCAACAGTTTAACTGGATTTTAAAACAAAGATCTGGTATTCGGGTGACTCAAGATTCCAACTGTTTCGCACTGTAGTGCCTGTCATTGAAGAGTTTTACTCTTGTTTCATGCAACAAAGGAAATCTATTAGCTCAGGCAGCCATGAACCATTCTTTCTATAAGGTACTATTCAACCTGAAGGTGGCTGAATATGCCTGTGTGCTTCAAGGCATGTGCAATGTGATTTACGTCCAACCTTTTAATTCGTTTGAAGCAAACGCTGACAGCTTCTTGAGGATACATTCATGTAGAACTCTCGCTTACGGGCCATCCGATAAAACCATGGAGATTTTATCCAAGTTGGTAGGAACCTCCATGGATAAAACTTACCAGGGAAGAGACTGAGAGCAGTTTGGGGATTTTGGAATGGTCTAGAAAACTTTCACATGTCACCTCTTAGGTAAATTTGACGTTCTTGGAAGAAACAGCAAATGCTGCGCATTACTTTTAAGTCACCTGATCTTTTCGTAACACGCTGATGCACATGTATTCTACGCAGCAACCACATTTTACTAAAGTAATAGTCTCATTCCACAGGAAAATGTGATCACTTTTTCATTTGATGAACATGACTTGCTGTTATTATGGCCAGGGTGAAGTCTTGACCTATGCGCTGCAAATAATAATAATGTGCATCAATACTTCCAACAATGCGCAGCAAATGTGTGCCCTCAGGCAAATGTGATCACCTTATAGTTTGATGAACATGACTTGCAATTATTATGGCCAAGACAAGAGATGTGAAGTCTTCACCTAGGTGCTGCCAATGCGCAATAATGCTCAGCAATACTGCTAGTAATGCGCAGCAAACGTGTGTCCTCAGGCAAATGTGATCACCTTATCATTTGATGAATATGACTTGCAGTTATTGTAACCAAGCCAAGAGAGGTGAAGTCTTTACCTCTCTTGCCTTGGCCATAATAACTGCAAGTCTTATATCCCATTTAACATTTAAACAGACCTTTTAGATCGAGCGATGATTTTTCAAAGTATAACAGCGAACTGTCCTGGTTTCTCTCGGAAGAGTAATATAAAACTCCTTTTGCTAAATTCCTGAGCAGACCATTCCTCCGGAAGAATTAGTCTGAAATAGACTCTCTAAAGTATCAAATGTAATATAAATGTGCAAATGTTTTTATTTACCTCTCTAACACATCATATGTTTCTCATAGGATTATTATTTACACGCACTTTTGTACTAAAGGCTTTGATTTTTCTTGTAGCGTCATGTGGTGACAAAATTGGGCAAACTCCATGTCGTCCAGGAATGTGGATTAATCCAGCGATTATGGCTATTTACTTATTAATAGCGAATATACTTTTAGTCAATTTGCTAATAGCGGTGTTCAAGTAAGTAGATATGTTTATTCTTTTATCTTAGCGTACAATATTTTTAATTTGAACTTGAAAAGCATAAAAAGGGCTAGCCAATGTATACACGAGCACAATATTGAGTCCAATTGGGTAAAACATGCCATTTTATTAGCTACCTATAAAACATATTCAAGCTCTGTATGAATCTAATGAGTAAAATAGTTTGAAATGCTGTGTGTTATGACTATAAGATACAAACGCTTTATAATTTTGATTTCTGGCATACGAGTGAACTTCCAACATAACATTCTTTCAAGTCTGTAATCCTTAAAATATCCTCTATGACGGAAAGCTGAATAAAGATGGCTCACGAGTGCTCTGTTTTCATAAATAACCTAACTTAATTCAGAAATGGACTTAAAATTCCAGATTACCTTCAGTTGTGGATGTTAACCCTATAGAGGTCCTCACTTTTATTACTTCAAAGTAAGTGACCATGAACCTAGTAAACTTCTAAGCGAATAATCGCTTAAGTCCAAGAACAAAAACGTAAACTTAAGAAGGGGTAATTACCCTTTATTCACTCCAAATAAGATTAACAGTCGGCCCGTTTCTCATGGGGTAAAGCAAAGCCTCCACTTGGGCTTCAACTCAAGATGTAAGAAATAAGAACTAACTATTAACTAACTGAAGAGATTTAGCCAAAGTTAACACAATTCTGAAGTAGTTGGCTCGTAATATTAAATTAGCCAATGAACTATTAAAAGGCACGTAATACGTCCGAGCATAACAACAGAAAGACGTAGCCCAAAGCAAACACGCGCTACTCAGGAATCCTCACTGTCTGTGTCGAAGTCAGTTGAACATGGCTTGAATACTATTCTCTTTCTTGTTTGCATTTAACGCGATTCTAAAAACTCATTCTGATGGAGGTTGTAAGTTGAAGCTAGGTAATACAGGAAAGATGCATTCATTTCAAAATAACTGTTACAAAATTAAAATATGTCTTACAACCCTTTGACTACTAACGGGACATATATGTCGCACTAAAAGTTTTAAAATTATTGCCGGATTAAAAAGTACTTATAAACTCCTGAATGTTGGCGATCATCTTGGAATAGTTGGAAAATCAAGACGCCGCTGTGCGCGTTGTATACAAATGAACATAGAGACATACGTTCATACATATGAACATGGAACATACGTTCCACAATTTTGTTATAAATATAGTCTTACTTATTAATATATATTGTTGCGAAAAATTCGGCGGTTGCGCCTGTATGTAAGCTTTCCGGCATAGCACTAGGGTTGCCATAAAATAGCGTATGGTAGGGTTGCCAGATTGGCGACTTTATCGCCCATTTAGCGAACAGATGGGCGATATCCCATGGTCCAATCGGGAAGCTTCTAGAATAACTTCCTGTCGAGATATTTCTCGAAACCTGTGGAACCTAAGGAAAAGCTATATAAACCCTTGCGTTTCTGAGAGCCGTTGTTGTGAGAATTGTGAGAGTTGTGAGAATAGCTGCTTACTGTGAGTGCTAGGCTACGCGAGAGTTTTGTGAACGGAAAGCGATCGAGATAGTGCTTTGCCGTGAAGCTACCTTTACAGTATAGCTCGACAGTGTATTGGTGATTGTTCCACGGTGTTTATTATAAGTTTAGAGTTGCCGTGAAGCTACCTTTACAGTTACAGCTTGAAGCTGTGTTGCTGATTGTTTCAGCGTATTTATTGTAGATTTTCGACGCTTTTAAAGGAATTTTGGAACTGTGCTGTAAATAGTGATTCTTGTAAATAAATTGTGCTTTTTATTGTTCTGCATCGTGTTTTCATCGGATACTCTCAAATCCACGAACCCGTATAACGCAACAATATTTTATGTAAACTGTCATAAATTACCGAATATACACAGTTCAGTCACATTAATGTGACCACCACGTACTTTCCATGTCAGAGTTAAATAACCAATCACAGAAGGCAGGTGACAGCGCAGTGCAGTTGAGCGTATATAAAGGGTGTTTGAGGGCTTCGGAAAATATCTCAATCGTTGGCGTAATGCAGAAACGAAGCGATTTATCCGACTTCCAAAAGGGCATGATCATTGGCTTTCGGGCCAAGGGTGGAAGCATTTCCGAAACGGCTGAGTTTGTGAACTGTTCGCGTGCCGCCGTCGTAAAAGTGTACCGTGCATGGCAAAATGGGACTGTCCAAAATCAGCGACGTGGCAAATGTGGTGCACCACAGGCCATAGATGACAGAGGCGAACGACGGTTGCGGAGATGCGTTCGGGCAGATAGACGGGCTACCGTTGAGCAACTGACCACCAAAATGAACCAAGGGGCTACCAAAAGTGTCTCCCAAAGTACTATTCAGCGAACATTGCTGCGTCTGGGCCTCCGAAGCAGACGCCTGGTTCGTGCACCTATGCTGACTGCTGTTCATCGACGGCGAAGGCTAGAATTTGCACGCCAGTACAGCAGCTGGACGTCCACTGAGTGGCGACAGGTTGCGTTTTCGGATGAATCGCGTTTTATGCTCCATCGGACAGATGGACGTTGGCGTATAAGGCGTGAAACCTCTGAAAGGAACCACCCTGCAACCATTGCCGGAACGGTCCAAGCTGGAGGCGGGAGCATTATGGTCTGGGGAATGTTTTCCTGGCATTCTCTAGGTTCACTGATCATTGTGGAAGGCACAATGGATCAATACAAGTACGCATCTGTCCTTGCGGACCATGTTCACCCCTACATGCGCATTGTTTTTCCTCAGGATGATGGCATCTTCCAGCAGGACAATGCGAGGTGCCATACAGCTGCCAGTGTACGTGCGTGGTTCGAAGAGCACCAGGATGAGTTTACCGTCCTCCCCTGGCCAGCAAACTCACCTGACTTAAACCCAATCGAGCATCTGTGGGACCATCTCGATCGAGTTGTTCGCGCCATGGATCCTCAACCGCGTAATCTAGCGCAGCTGGCCACGGCATTAGAGTCGGCATGGCTCAACATCCCAGAGAACACCTTCAGGGACCTATGTGACTCTCTTCCTGCACGTCTCGCAGCAGTCCGCTCTGCGAAAGGTGATTATTCTGGCTTTTGACAGATGGTCACATTAATGTGACTGGACTGTGTAGATGCTTTTTCTCCTCCCCCCCCTTTTTTTTTCGTTTTTCGTCTTTCTGTATTTCCAGTTGTAAATTTGTTACAGTTAGTGTTACTTTCTGGTTTCAGCTTTTCCTATTCCACATTAAACAAAATTACTGCCAGAATGTTTTTTTTAAAAAAAAGATTTTGTTCAATTTGGGAAATGCAAAATGCTGCTTTTCCCAAATCATATGTCGCTTCCTTAGCTGCTGTCTTATTTTCCATTAATAATTTTAATTACATTTCTAGCAATATCTTCTTCGAAGTGAATAACATGTCTCAAGAGGTCTGGAAAAGCCAACGATTTAAAGTTGTTATGGAGTACGAACAGAAACCTTTACTTCCACCGCCTCTCATAGTTTTTTCTCACATTCATCTACTCATCAAGTATTTCTTAACACGATGCCAAGGCAAAGAGGATTCTTTCGACCACGGCTTAAGTAAGTGCTTACATAGTGTACGAATAGTTTTTCATTCAAAAAAAATTTATTGGGTTTAACCAATCTCTAATTTACAACCATTACATTTTGTAAAATGCTTGCAGTTGTTTAAGTTTCTTCTAATTTTTCGTTGTAACTCAAGAAGTTGCGTAACTTTTTGCAAAACAGGAGATGTATTTAGTAGCGTCTTGCGCTTTTGAGATTAAATACTTCATTAAAAGTTAAAACAAAGGGATTTTATTTTATTGTCGTTATATCTTTTGTAAATATTAGTTGCATAATGCAGATAATTTCTAGCAATTTTTCACCGAGGTTACAAATTTTATCAGATTCGAAGCGCCATCAAGAGTCAAGCGATACTAGGAAATAAAGAAGTCTGTAATTATTTACATATAAACATATGCATTTTTATTTATGCATCGAAGAAATTTTAAGAGAAAGAAAACTAGGTTGCCATTATTTTTCTCAAGTTTTTTCCAAACAGGAAAGTTTCATAATTTACTTTATTTTTAATTTAAAGTAAATTATTTAATAATTAATTAAACATGCTAGATTTATTTGAAATAAATGTCAGACTGAAAATTTAATATTTAGCTTTCAGTATGTTTAAATTACCAAGTGTAACCAATTAATGATTTATATAAGTATCAAACTTTAGATATTAAAAAATATGATTTTTTTTCCTTTGCATTTTGATTATTATTATTTATTTATGTTGTGATAAATAGTTAGTATACCAAATTTAAAAGTCAGTTAAAATACTTTTTATTTCCTTGACAAAAAAATTCTATTTTGTTAAAAAGAAGTCTGGCCCCATCAATTGTTTTCAGATCGCACATTCCGATCGTATGCAAATTGCGTTTAAGAGTAATGAAATAGAATAATCTTAGATATCTTTCTTAAATAACTTTGTGCGTAGTTAAACAAACAAAATGTCTGCTTTCGAATGTTTTTTTCTTCTTGGCGAGAAGATTGAATAACGAATATCGACAGACTTTATGAAATTTCAAAAATTATTACATTTTTTTATTTCCTTGTACGAAGTAAAAAGGAAGTATTGTTATCACGAAAAATTTCGGGTACCATATTTCAACGAAAATATCTATTTTGACCGCTGTCGAATGCAATTTAACCATGATTTTGACTGACATCCTTAACGTAAGGGCAGAATAAAGGACTCTTTTCCCCAAAATAATTATAAAACTGATTTAAAATTGATTCTGAAGAGATTTTTTCGTACGTCTGTGCGTGCGTGCGTACGTACGTACGTACGTATGCATGTATTTAGCATAACTCAAAAACGAGTAGCCTCAGAAAGTTGAAATTTTATACATAGGTCTGCTATAACATCTAGATGTGCACCTCGCATTTTGGTTGCAATCGGCCGGACCCAAAAGCATATAAATATATGTATATATATTCAGTCTGGTACTCGGCTCAGTGAGCTCACTATCTTTATTCTTATAAGTTTGTAAATTGTGCATTTTTTGCTTTAAAAATGATTGAATTTTGTTGTTCTTATCATTCGTTAAGATGTTTATGCCCTTAGTTAACCTGCGTGCAGTAATTGTGGAATTATCAACAATTGAATGTTTTTTAAGTGCGGCTACGCCTAATTTTTGGTTATGATCGCGTCCACATTTATTTACGTTTGAAGCTTAGCAGAATAGTGGATTTGTTGCCAATCTAGAGAAACTAAGCTTCGCAACAATAAAGTAACGTCTGTTTTTATTATCGCGAATTAAATTATGCTCGATTCATTCTGGAATTAGTTAAGTTATTAGCTGGGTTTTGCGTACAAATTGTAGTTTTAATTGTAAAAATTGTTTTAACTGTACTTGGTGGTTTATGTTTTTCTATATCTTTCAATTTGTAATGAAAATATTTTGAATTTTTATGCATTTTTGCCTTACAGCGAAGTGAGAGCTGAATTAATTAGTAGCGCATGCGCATTAGGTAAGCGGCGCTTAATGGTCTGTTAAAAACTGTTTCTTTTTCATTTATTTAATTTCTTTTATACATCGTT
This sequence comes from Stegodyphus mimosarum, assembly GCA_000611955.2. NCBI lineage: Eukaryota > Metazoa > Arthropoda > Arachnida > Araneae > Eresidae > Stegodyphus > Stegodyphus mimosarum. Next base: position 275,759 of record KK120349.1, read on the forward strand.
TTAGATTTATTATAGTATTTGAATAGAACTTATGGTAATTCTTCATATGCTATAATTTTTGCTTACTCTGACTTATAAAATGGATGAGATGTAACGCTGTTAAGTGAACCTAGCACCGAAGTGTGACTAGGGTAAATAAATATAGCGAACTTTAAATATTGCCTTTATTCTATTGTGGCTTATGTGCTATTAACGAAGTCGATTTAATTCAAAATTCGTTTATTCAGTATGTTTAAATGAAGTGCAGGAAAATTGCGTATAATTTAATATTCCGTACAAGGAAGTCATGTGGTGTACACGTCAGATTTTTTTTAATGCATTTATGAAGCTGAAGAGTGCTTATAATGAAATTATAAGTACAGAAAATGTGACAAAGTGGTAGTTGTTTTTATGATGTTTACACACTAATTTGTTTTAGAAATTTTTCATGAATTTCTGTTTTGCTTGTAGAGCTTTTTTTATCAGAAAATGACGTCCAGACGATTTACGATTTTGAAGAAGAATGTGTTGAAGGATATTTCAGGGAAAAAGAAATGCAGCTCAACATGTCTACAGAAGAACAAGTTCGGTTTACAACGGAAAGGTAGCAAAAATACACATATTTAATGTATTTGAATTGGTTATCATCTTTCTTAGTATAGTACTGCACTTTTATGACATGGTAAACTTAACAGTATACTTGAATTTAATTTTTATTAACTTAAGATTGTAGCTTTTTAATATCTTAGAAAATCTTTTAATTAGAACTTCGAAAATCTTTTAATTAACAAATAATCAAACTTGAAAGTCTTGAAGTTAACAAAGACAAATGGGATTTTTCTGATATGAAAGCATTTAAAACAAAGAATCAAAAAAAGAACAAATAAAGCATTAAAAAGGGTCTAAATTAACAACTCTGTAATTTTCCAAAACGCTCAAACTTTCAAACTGGAGTTTAAAATTTTTTCTAAGAAAAATGATGAGAACAAATTCTACATTAAAAAAGATTAATGATCGAACTAGAACGCTTTGAGGAAGATTCATATTTTCTAATAAATGATTTTAAAAATGAAGTGGTGAATAAGTCAGTAAAAGTTTAAAAATTAATTTTTTTAGAAATTTTTCATAAATTATTTATGAAACGATTTACGATTTTGAAGAAGAATGTGTTGAAGGATATTTCAGGGGAAAAGAAATGCAGCTCTATAATAAGGATGTGATGAGTACAAAAGGAATTTTTTAAAGATATGATGTTTAAAAAATGGCAAAGGAGTATTATATGAAAAATTTAAAATAGTAAAAGTTGGACTACTAAAAGGACAGATGATTAAAAAAAATTTTAAATGGGTGAAGTTAAAAATATAAATACCTCAAATAATAAAAATTAGATTTTGAACAAATACTTACATGAAAGACACTATGATAAGTTTCGATCGCCCCAGCCACAAAAAAGCGAAACCTTTTTTTCTTTGTAAGGAAGTAATTTGACATTCAACTTCCTGCCCTTTTCTGAGCTCTTTAACCTTGAAATCATCCGCGCTCCATTTCAACACGCTCCATTTCAATTTTTCAGGACTGAGTGTTCGATGCATATTCTTGGAAAACATCTTCGTGACAGCTTAAAGTCCTGATCTTGAACAGGGAACTGAATGCAGCTATGTTCTGTGGTAGAAAACTATGATTAAGTTGGAGAATAACTGCACTTGAAAGGGATTTAAAATCCTCTTTTATTAAATCACAATTACTTACAACCACTTCCCAACTCGGGAGGGACACAGAAAGTAGAGACCACACTTGGGTCTAAAATGAACAATCAAATAAATTTAAACTGAAGCTAAATAGAAATTAAATAGTCGTTGCTCGCAGAGCTATAACGCGAGGTTGGCCTCTAAACTAAATGGTGCGTAGCAAGATTTAACTAATACTGACGCACTTCGAATTACTTCAATAAGCAATCACGTAAAAGCGCTACGGCTTAGAATTTAAATACTAGCTAGTCAGGCGAACGTCGAATAGAGTGACCGTGATCTGAGACTAAAAGCTCTCTCACGCTGAGAGGTTCCTACCTCTCGCTTAAATATAGCTTGGCTCCACTTCAAATTAGCATAAAGCTGAAACTAGTATAGAAATTAGCATAAAGCTGAACACGAGATTCGCCATCAAAGAACACTGATTATTTACAGAAAGCAAAATATTTTTAAAAGAAGAAATAAATTTATTTGGAAACATAATTATTATTAGAAAGAATAAGAAGTAAATTTACATTTAAAAAAAATTATTTTAACAAAGTATTTAGGAGATTCCTCAATTCAGGAAACCATCTACTTAAAATGGCGAGAAGAATTAAAAATATGGCATATATAGGAGATAAAACTGTTTTCTTGAATGTCACTTTTGCAACTTCTGTTTTCGGAATAATGCCATAATCTTTTATTTTATCAACACGCTTAATTATAAAACGTTTTGAAAACGAATTATTTTCAACTAATTGCCCAATCAACAGCATTTTTAAAATGTTTAATCAAACTTTCAGAAAACAACTAACTAAAAAAAATTTAATTTAAAAAAACAACTTTCGAGTATGTTCTTAAATTATGGGAATAATTCATATCATTAAAGTTAGTAAAAGTATATAGTCTTTGAGTAGCCATACATTCCTTTCGAAACTTGAATTAAGTTATATATTAAATTAATTTTATGTACAATTCGCATCATTTCCATTTTTTAAGGGTTGAGACGATGTCACAGCGAATAGAAGATATTAATCATCGTGAGAAAGAGTCAACGGCCTGCATCAAGACTCTCGATTTCCGGCTTACTAAATTAGAAGATTTAGCTGAGCAAACCGCGGCTTCCCTTGCAGTCATTCACCGTTACATAGTCACATCGATGGCCGAGCCAGGATCTGGAAAAGGACCGTCCTGTCACTCGCACAGGTAAATGTTTCATTTAAAAGACTGTGTTATGGCGTCTGTGATTATTTGTTTTTGCAAAACCATATCGTCAATTATCATCCTTTGCATATTTAATTTGCTTTCTCTCCATGACTGAAGGATGTAAGATAAGATTTTGGGCATTCCATATTCCGTTAGACTTAACCCTTTCGCGCCGACTCTCACGTATACGTGCCAGCAAGAAACGCACTCATTTCCCGACCGACACGCTCGTGTGCCAGAGCGTTTTCTCGCTCATTCCCGGCCGTCACACATTTGCGCCAGTGTCTTGGAACATTTTAAAAACTATAACTTTTGGCACAAGATGGCATTGTATGTCCATATGGTTTCAGATACATATAATTTTGGCCTTCTACTCAAAATGAGAGTAGCATGACGCATATGGTATGAGTCATACGGCATATATGGTTTCAGATGCATGTAGATGTCCGTTTAAATACTCTTCAGCGTTGATACTGCTGTTATTTCATGGATTTAAGCGTAACAGCAGAAAACTTCCAGGCCTTGTACAGACACTCGCAAAAGAGACTGCCGACTCAGCGATAAGCGCACGTTTGTGCTTCCCGTCGCGAAAAGGTTCTACGTGGCCGACCCAACCGCCGAGGCAGGCCCAGGGGTTCAACCCCTCTCCTCGCACCTTACAGAAAACTGGCGCCACCGCCCTTCGGCGTCGTTGATCGTCAATTTGTCAACACCTACCGGTCACACGGACTGCACGTCACCCAAGGACATTACCCAGAAAACCCGAGGTTCCACTCCAGGCAGAACCCGGGACACCACCCCAGACTATTACAGCCTTCAACTCCAGGACGTACCAGACCCACGGGCCGACCGATAAGCGATCTTTCCTTGGCCTTTAGAACCACTAGGTTCGTAATTTGTATAAGCCCGCAGCCGAGACTGGCTAGATACAGATCCTAGCCACTAGCTTCCCAGATTTCTCTACGTCAACCTCCGGGGGGGGGGGGTTGACATATGTGACATAACGTAATGTGCTTTAAAGAATATCTGGATAGGACACTTCTTTGTTGTGTTATTAAGATACAAAGAATATGCTGCAAATATAACATGGTGAAAAGGTGCATTGTTTTGATGACGGATGTCTCATTTCTCAGTTTTGCAAAAAACAAATTAGTTCCATAAAAGTTGACACTGTGAGACATAAAACTCAAACCTAACATCCTTCAGAATTTTAATTCTCTGTGGTTCAAACCTATTGGCACTTCCTATGAATGGGCTCTCTTTTGTCTAGATTTTATGAACAGTACTGATGGTCCCACGCAACAAATTATTTGTTTTATATACAGTAGTTCTTAATCCTTTTTGCTCCATGCATTCCTTTCACCACTGCTAGAAGATCTCCCCATCTCCTCCACTCCAAAACTTCAAAAACGTTTGCACAATTGTTTAAATTTAGATTATTTTTATGTGTTTCATAAATTAAACATAAAAAATAGAAAATGTCGATAATACCAAAACTTGGATAGAAGTAGTTTTTTATATTCATAAAATAAAATTTAGTACTTAAGAGGTAAATAAAACGCTGAAGGCAATCCTCCTCCTGAAACTACGTAATTCTCTCAATGGAGAATCCTTGCTCTCCCTTTGTTGAAAACCCCTGGTCTAAAAGGTTCAGACCTGCTGTTTCAGAATTTCTGCGATTTCGTGAGAGTCGGTTTATCAAATTATTTCATAGCTGGAGAAATGATATTGTAGCTCAATGGGGTACAATTTTAATATGCAGCTGAAGTATACGGAATGTTGATATATTCGGATGCCAGTTATTGGAATCTCCTGTCGTGCGTTACGTATCCCCCACTCGTGGACTGTTCTCTTAGCTGTGTATTTGCGAAACCAGAAAGTACGATTATGGTATAAATATGATGAGCCATTGCAAGGATTATGACACAAATTTACACTTTTTTGCAACATTGCAAGATGGAGAACTGTACAGCAAGAATAACTGAACATTTACCTTCTGTATTTTTTTCTATAATCTAAACCACTTGTGGGCAGTAAGTCGATCGCGATCGACCGATAGACCACCAAGACGTTTTGGAATGACTGACTTTAGTAAGACCTATAATGCACTTAAACACCTGTATGGAACACCGACGCCAGCGGGATTGGAGAATTACAATCGATACGACTGTATTTTCTTAAGTCAATAATTGTGTAGACGACATATGTACACTGCGCAAAAAAAAGGAACAGTTCTATATTTTTCGTTCTACTGGGTCGATTGATGAAATTTAACTTGTGTTTTCCATGGCTCGAAAGCCCGACTTATGATACGTATTAGATTTAGATATAGCATTGTTCTAATTTGGGTATTTTGACGCAAAATCGGACATTTCTGAAATGACATGCGAATGCTTTTTCCATATTTCGATTCTATGACTCAAATTATGCCAAGTTTTGTAAAAGTCACGCGAGTAGTTCTTGAAAAAAAAAGCCCTCAAAATTTTAGCTCCTTAGTGTTAATTGAATTTGGTATATATTTATAAATATCTCTTTTTTTATAAATTTGTTTGATTCTTCCTTTCACATTTCGATATTTAGGTTCATTCCAAATAACATTCGTCCATTTTTTTGTAATTTGTATTTTTAAATTATTTTTATAAATTTTTCGAAAAAAAAATATGAATAATAACCTAGAAAATTTTTACCATCGTCTTAAACTAGATGTATTTCTAAACATATCTGCAAAAAATTAGAATTTTTTATTCAAAATTTCCGAAGATATACGTGAATTTATATATTGGCGCGCTTTGAAATTTGGCACATTTATTAAAAGCGATAATAACACAAATGTGGTTTAATCACTTTGTTAAAAATTATTTGAAAGTAGGAAGGATCTGACTTTTTTCCCGCTCATCCACAATGTAAAAAGGTAGGAATGATGTGACGTTTTTTCCTCTCCTGCGCAATGGAAGGGAAAGGAAAGTAGGTTACCATATACTATGAAGTTCCCCAAGTGACTTATTCTCGGCGCAAGCTGAAAAAAATCGCCTACAAAATTTAATTTTTAGGCATAGTTTGGGTCGTGGAATCGAAATATGGAAAATACTTGGTATGCTATTTCAGAAAAAGTCCCATTTTTGTGTCAAAATATTTATGTTAGAGCAATGCTATATATAAATCTAATATATATCCTAAGTTGCGCTTTCCAGACATGAAAAACGCAATTTGAATTTCGTCAATCGGTCCAGTAGAACGGGAGATATAGAACTGCCCTTCCCTCCTCCCCCCGCAATGTATCTTCATTGAAAGCGCATTTCAACGCTAAAGTACATATGCCGGTTTCAGATTTATCGGTTTACGTGTGTTCGTTGCTCGCTGCATTGAACAAGCGTTCTAGCAGTCACTGAAATTCTTGAAACATTCAACTTGACAATTTTGTATTGCCCGTGTTGCCTCTCAGGCACCACTGCATGTGATACCACTGCATGTGATGCGATAACTCGAGCGGTGCCTGAGAGGCACCACTGTAATCGATGTGTTTATTTGTGTTTGACCTAAGGAATATCGCTTGAAAGGTCTACTTGGCCTTTTATAGATCATATTACGCGATGTCTAAATAGCTATAAGGGTGTGTTATCTGAAATAAAGGACGTCTTAGCACCGCTTAATTATGTTAAATGTCTTATCTCAAAACTACTAGTGATCAACTGAGAGGAGACTTTCGACAAAAACAGCCTAGCACAGCTTCTACTTCACACAGCACTTCTGAAGTGATCCGACTAAATGGGAAGCTGCATGTTATTTTGATGCGACAAAAAAAAAAGATTGCAAGGTTTGTTCCCAAAGAACGTCCGGCCAAAGGCGACAAACTGTGTACTACTGTGACACATGCCCCGACAAGCCAAGAATGCACACTGGAGATTGTTTTATAAAATATCATAAGAAGCAAAATTATAGAACGTAATTTTTAATGTCTTTCATTAAGTTAAACAATATGTATAATGTTCAAATATACGAGTTTAAAATGTTTTATTGTGTCTAAAATTTTTTTAAGTTAACAATAACGAACTCATGAAATAAGCGGGAGCGGCTGATTACTCTCGAGTTGCTGGTTCACCCGACGAAAAAGCGCATGGAGCGCAAAGGGTTAATAAAAGAAAAGCATACAATTTCAATAAAGAATGGGAAGAATAGGTTTTATTTACAATGGTGAATGCAAAATGTGTGTGCTATAGCACATGTCATAAAAGCGTGGCACCTTCCAAAAAAAAAAAAAAGGAGGGGACATTTCAAATGTAAGGAAGTTTTGATAAAGACTTTCCGTTAAAAAGAGAAGTGCGTTAATAAAAGTTAAAAAGATTTAAATCGCAATTAAGCGTACGACAGTCGTATTTTATGTAATTTAATACTATATCTAAGGCTGCAACAGCTTCATCTTTTCGTGTGAGCGAAACATAAGAAACCTTTCGCAGATGTAGAAATGACCGAGAAAAAGGTGTTTCTGGAAGCCAGCGATTCATTGATTCATTCAAGAACAGAAATGAAATTATTTTCGCAATTAAACACGTACAACTTCCGCGTAGAATTGTCACGCGTCGTATAGAAATGACAAATTCTGATCTGGCCGAAGATATTACTAACTGTATTTGCTTTTGCTTGCAGTTTGACGAATCTAAGGGCATGGTTGATATTTCTCAATTTTGCATTTTTATGAGAATAATTTTTAAGGATATGAGTGTAAAAGAAGAAATTATTAACAATATTATCTCTAACGAAGGAAACACGACTTGAAGATATTTACTGCGCCTTCAAAAAATGCATAGAGAAGGAAAAAATTTCAAATTTATAAAGTTGTATCGATGACAACTGATGGGGTTCCGTCAATGACCGGCTCAATCAATGGATTCATGGCTAGATCAGAAGCGACGACTTATGGCATTTCCTTTTTTATCATTGCATTACTCACCAACAGGCCCTCTGTTGTAAAATTCAAAATATGCTTCATATTATTTGAATCCGCATGAAAATTGTGAACTCAGTTCGAGGAAGAAGTGTTCAGAGAAGAATGCTTCCGGTCTAACTAGAGGAAAACGAATCTGATTACGGGGAATTGTTATATCATGCATATGTTAGTTGGTTAAGTCGGAGTATATTTTTACAAAGATTTCAGGCACCTTCTTAAATAGAGGTAAAAGATTTTTAGAATCAAACTATCGGGCAAGCCCACCAGCTGAGCGGGCTGCGCCCGCTTGTTCCCTTATGCATCCAATATCCTGCACATGTGGGAACCCACGCGTTCGCCTTGATTCGGAAGTTCGACCTAACTACCAGTCCGGTTGCTCCTTGGGATTCGAAAGTTGGACTTCAGCTTATAAGAAACTTTTTTAGAATGCAGGGTGTATGTGATATCTGCATCTAACTCAGGTTACATTTCTGATTGGGAATAAATCCCATTGTGTCTTTAAAATATTAAAAATTTAGATATTTTGTACACTTGTAAAGTTGGGGCGAAGAAATATTTGTCGAGAGAAATTAAATTTAATTTATAAGAAACTTGTTTTGGGAATGCAGGGTGTAAGTGATATCTGCCTCTGACTGATATTACATTTCTGATTCCAATAAATGCTATTATCAAATGATAAAGTCGTACGTTCAACTTAGTGATGACGTTTGGTTGATGGATTTAGCTTTTGCTGTTGATACTGTAACAAGCCACCTTAATAAACTGAACGTGCAATTGCAAGGTAAAAATCAAACAATAGTAGAATTGATTGGATTCTTTAACACCTTCAAAAACAAGCTAATATCTTTCCGGTTGATGAAGAATGAACTCAAAAAGTTTTAAAATATTTCTGACGAATTGCTTAACAACAGAAGTACACTGCGCAAAAAAAAAAAAAATAGAAGAGAGGCCAGTTCTATATCTCCCGTTCTACTGGGCCGATTGACGAAATTCCACTTCCGTTTTTCAAGTCTCGAAAGCGCGACTTAGGGCGTGTATTAGATTTATTTATAGCATTGTTCTAATACAGGTATTTTGACACAAAATCGGACTTTTTCTAAAATGACATGCCACTTTTTTTCCATATTTCGATTCTACGACTCAAATGATGCCAAACTGCCAAGTTTTGTAAAAATCGCATGAGTCGTTTTTAAAAAATGAGCTCTCAAAATTTTAACTTGTCAAATGTTAATTAAATTTGATATATATTTATTAGTATATCTGTTTTTATTAAACTTACTTGATTCCTTCTTCCAGAATTCGAAATCTAGGCTTAATCCAAATATAATTCGCATATTTTTTGTGACTTACTTTTAAATTTTGTATTTTTAAATATTTTTATAACTTTTTCGAAAACAATTTTGAATTAAAACTTATAAAATTTTTAACATCATCTTAAAGTAGATGCATTTCTAGGCATATCTGCAAAAAATTAGTTTTTTATTCAAAATTTTCTAAGATGAAGTTACATATCGGAGCGTTTTTAAATTCGGCATATTTGTTATAAGAGGTAATTACGACAAGTGCAGTTTACGCACTTTGTTAAAATTATTCGAAAGCATGAACGATATCGCTTTTTCCACTCATATACAATGAAAAAAAGAAAGGAAAATAGGTTGCTGTAAGTTAAGAAGTTCGCGAAGTGAATTATTCTTGGCGTAAACTGAAATAAAATGCACCAAGATAAAATTTTGAATTTCTCCGTAAATTAACACCAAATTTTACAAAATTTAATATTTAGGCATAATGAGTCGCAGACTCGAAATATGGAAAAACATTGGCTTGTCATTTCAATTGAATTAACATTGAAACCAAATTGAATTAACATTGAGGGAACTAAAATTTTGAGAGCTAATTTTTTAAAAACTAATCGCGCGATTTTTACGAAACTTATCAGTTAGGCATCATTTGAGTTGTAGAATCGATGTGTGGAAAAAATTGGCTTGTCATTTCAGGAAAAGTCCAATTTTTGTGTCAAAATACATGCATTAGAGCAATGCTATATATAAATCTAATACATATCCTAAGTTGCACTTTCGAGACATGAAAAACGCAATTTGAATTTCATCAATCGGTCCAGTAGAACGGGAGACGTAAAACGGTTTTTTTTTTGTTGTTTTTTGTTTTTTTTTTGTTTCCTATTATTGACGTTGGTGTGGAAGAAATAACTGAAAATATAAATGATATATTTTCTCTTTATCTCTTGAGGATTACGAAGTTCTTCAAAATGACATAATTTTACAAACGTAATTCAGAATCTAAGAATAACTTTTGGAATTTAATGGGCGAAGGAAAGTATCGACCACTTAGAATTCAGTGTAAGATTAGCAGTTAGTATTTATATATGCCGAGATATTCAAGATTGGCTGAACTTTCTCCCACCTTTCTGCATGTCGGCATGGTATAAAGGTTAGCACACTGGGGGCGTATTCGAGTGGCCCAGGTTCGAGTCCCGACGAGGACATTCCTCATTTTTGATGTCATCTGCTTCAAAATAACCTAATGACTCTACAGTGGCGCCCGAACTAAAAGGTGGTGGATGATGATTCTTCACCGCCATGATTTGGCAGTTGGGTCCCCTAATCCCCAGTCGCTGTTTAAAAGGGGGGAGTGTTGTCTCTGTCCTCTCTGCATGCCTTCATGGTGTAACGGTTAGCACACTCGGCGCGAATTCGAGACATCCAGGTTAGAATCCCGGCGAAGTCATTGCTCATTTTTCTCTTCTCCTGCTTGAAAAAAAAAACAATCCTAATGGCTCTACAAGTATAACAAATATAATTAACTTTAGATGAAAAAATGATTAATTTTTTATGTATTTTGAACTGTTTAATAATAATGCATCAGTTGAAATTATTATATTTGTGGCTATCATATGTTTTGTGTCTTGTATTTTGCTTTAAACGTGTTTTTTAAGGGGTAAGTTTTTTCCTAGGTCGGTAAGTACATATTCCGTATTTATCGTTAAATTCTAATCAATATTGTAGATCTTTTTCTTTAGTTCACCATACCTACGCCAGTGGGTGAAGCGCAACACTTTGAAAAAATTAAAAATAGATCGTACCCTGGGAAAAGTCTGCCGCCCCCCCTTCCTTGACTTGATCTAAACGTTCAGAAAGTTTTAGCAGAAGATCTGTAACTTAAGTGAAACAGCTTCACCAATAGTTATTAACTGAGAACTTTAAACATCATTGGGAATGTAACAGGAAAACTGAGAAATGAATTGTTAGAATGAGAAAAGATTCACCACGAAAGAACATGAATTCAGAATTGATTCACCTGCATTTTATAATGCTCTGATTTGATTTTTTGCTGTGATTTAAATACACGAAGGTTTATCTATAGTCAAATATGTAAACTGAAATAGTTGTCTCAAACCTGAACTAAGTCCCCCTTCATGAGACGCTGTAAAATATTTTAATACTAAATTCAAATGAGCCAATTTTTTTAATTCTAATGAATTTGAAATGCTTACGAATTCGAAGAACACTACCGTATTTATGGACAAAAAAATTGTGTCGATTTCATTAATTATAATTTATATTTGATATGCTAACGAATTAAAATCAACATTTAAACTTATTTTTAAATAACGTAGCTTGTAAAATAAATGCCAAGTTGAATTCCTATTATGCAAGGCCTGCAGCAATTTTTAACCATTTAAGTAAAAGAAAGCTCCAAATGTTTTGTTTTGGGAGTACTGTGTTGAAGTGAAAGTTTGTTTCTGTATAATTTATAATTCTAGAAAAGGAAATCTTTCTTACCAAAAGGTATTCTTCAACAGTAGTAAATGTGATTATTTTTATTTAAAATAATTCCAAATGTTTTTGTCTCATTTCATGCATGCAGTCAATTCACACTATATTCCATTTGATTAAGTTCTATACGCCATTTTAATTTTTAATGCAATAAAATTATTCATTCCTAAATTATTATTTTTAATTGTAGACTTATTACACTATCTGTAATGAGATAATTTTACATACTAATGTGTTTTATAGGAAACTGTAGAAATATCAAAATTATACAGACTGTCTCCACTCTCTGCCCCCCCCCTGTCTTCTCATTGTATTGGATATTTCCATAAAATATTTAGAGCTGGAGGTTTCTCGAGTTTTTGCTACAAACATACACAAATCCATCCGAATACGACTTCTTCAACTTCTGTTTCATACCAGACTCACATTTCTTACACACTCCAGCCTTCAACAATCCAACCTCCATCAAAAAATCGATTAACATCCTAAGCCAAATGGTGCAAAAATAAACAATTAACAATACCTGGTTTTCCAACTGTCGGCCTACCCGACGAAAATGAAGCACAACTATGAATTTTCCGACTCAAAATTCCCTGAAACTTTTCAACAACACTATATACAGTAGGCATATTGAAAGCTAAAAGATAAAAATAATTAATAGAAAAACAATATAATTGGAAAATACAACCAGATTTGCAGCAAAATACAGCAAGTCAGAAATCCGCTTGATCACTTCACAAAGAAATGGCGGTAAAACATATATGAAATTCAAAAATTGTTGCCACAAAACTTTAAAAAAACTCAAAAAATGGTACAAAATGCAAGAAAATACTAAATTTGGCAACAGCAAAAACCTAAAAGCTGAAAAAACCTAAATTGGCAACACCAAAATAAGAAACAGCAACCCTAAAATGTCCGTAGGGAGTGCCAGATTTGGGGCGTAATTTTTTGGGGGGTGTATATCAAAGTTGTACCAATAATACATATATTCATTGCATCACCGGGAATTTAAGTGATTTTCTGATTATTTTCCAAACTCTGTCTAAATCAGTAACCTTTTTGCAAAGGAAGTGTGCTACTATCTGAAAAAAAAAATGTTAAGCATGCCATTTCCAACATATTAAAAAGTTGTGTCTGAGCTTGTTTATAGAGGTTCTCCCTTAAAGCATAATGATGCGTCAACTTATCTGGGATGCATTTTTGATAATAAAATGAAATGGACTAAGCACGCTGAACACGCCATCTCAAAAGCTAGGAAGAGACTCCCCATTCTTAAGAGACTAGCTGGTGCTAAATGGGGATGTGGCAGAGCTACCCTTAACACTACTTAAAAGACCTACATCCAGCCGGTTTTAAATTATTCTAATGAAGTTCTGGTCTCTGCCTCGGATAGAGTATTGGGAATGCTTGATGTTTTCCAAAACCAAGTTTTGCGATTGATCACTGGAGGTGTTAAAACTACTCCCATATTTGCTATGTATTTGCTTTGTGACATACAGCCAATGACTAACTTGGTGTGGAGGAATGCAACTATTCTTTATAATAGACTTATTAGACTCCCAAATATTTCTTTTTGCCGTGAATACAATTTTAACAGAGCACTCAGAAGGGTTTCATTCAATGCGTCAGGGAGAATACTCAATATAATGCCATTAACGACAAGATCTGTGAATTGTGATTTCATTTAAATCCACTGGAGTTTGTAGTTCTCGATGTCAGATTAGACTTGACCTTGAATATAAGGAAAAGCGACCTATGCCCAACTGCTCTTCGTGCCATCACTTTGGAAACCATTAATACTCGTTATCCTCCTAGTGAGTGGCTTCATGTTTATATTGATGGTTCCCTTTTGGATTTCACCCAGGGCGCTGGTGCTGGCGTCTTCTGTAATCTGTTTTCCTTTTACCTACATGTGGGCTTCCATACAACCCACTTTGATGGTGAAGTCGAGGCCATCTATTTAGCCCTACAACAGCTTTCTGCCCGTCACTGTTCCCTTGATAAAGCTGTAATTTTATCAGACTGAAGTTCTGCTCTTCAGGCCATAGCGAGTAACCTAGAAAAACAAAGTGCTCGTGTCCAGAGCTGCAGGGAGATGTTGAGCAGAGTTCAGGCAAGGGTTGCTTTCCAGTGGGTGCCATCACATTGTGGCCTTTGGGGAAATGAGATGGCTGACCTTTTGGCAAAAAAAGGTACGGATATTCTTCAGAGGTCTTCTAGAGACCTACCTCTTCATTCTGCGAAACTTGAAATAAATAGGATTTATAAAAAATCGTTTTGTAACGCTACTGATAGTGTTTCTGAAAATAAATCATGGAGGGTGCTGTTGGAAGCTGACTGTGTCTCGGACTCTCCTCGTGTTACTGCTGTGGCTGAGTTTAGACTGTTGACTGGTCATGACTGCCTTGGTGATCATATATTTCGTTTTAATCTGACTTCCTCTCCTTTATATGCTTTGTGCGATTCTGGACAAATCATGGCTGGTGCTCCATCTGGACGTGTGCTCTGCACTTAAAGAGTTTAAATTGTATTGTAAAAAGGTATTGGAGAGCTCGTTGCCTAATGACCTGATGGTCAATGGCCTGGCATTTGATAAATAAATGCATATTAAAAAGTATAAAATGGTTAAAAAATTTTATTTATAGGCTGATTATGGGATTTTTGTGTGAATAGCACATTCTTTTCTGTACATATGAGTAGTAAACACTTAAAAAATAATATAATAAATAAAACAAGTGTACAAACTAGTGTTTTATTGCTAATAAACAATTTTAAATTTTCACTCAGGTTATGTATAAAATAAAAATTAATAATTTGAAATATTTAATTCTAAATAGCTATTAAGCAGTCAGTACTCAATTAATGTGTTTCTTGAATGAGTAGTTTTTTATCAAGTCATCGGTATTAAGATTAGTTCTTGAAGAAGCCAACACAATTAGGTGATTTAGGTGCATATCAGTTAATCTTGAACAATGTTTTGATTTTATTATGTTTATAACACAAAACATTTTCCACAAACATGTGTTGATCCAAACCTACAACAATATCTGACAGCCGAATAGTGTAAATTTGGAAAATTGCTTGTTGCTGCGGATTTCCAAAGTTCAAGATAATTTAGATTAATTTGCAGTTGAAATAAAGTTCCTTATATTTGCTTTTCAGTGCAGTATGTTGTTGTAGGTGAATAATTTCGATTTGGTTTTCAGTTGGGTAACAATTTACGTCTTCAATTGGAAACTGAATTATCATATATACGTAATACAAGTATATCCTAATGTATTTATCTGTGATCTAACAACGGAGTTGATACAGACGCTATTATTATTATTTTTAATCTTTTAAATTGTCGATAAGTCTTCACGTGTAACTGTGAAACCTCTGTCGTGCCACGGGTTGGCCTTCTCTGGTATAAATCAAAGCTGACCATAAATAAACATTAACTTGATTTCTTCTTTTTTTCTGCCCTCCACTTACAGGATGACTTCCATATGCGATGAATCAGAGCCATCTGGTGACGAAGATGACGATGAGCGAACGCAAAGGTACGCGCCTCTCAGAAGCAATGGAGCTCCAAAAATAATAGAACCTACCAATGAAGCTTTAGTATTAGACGAAGGTGCTAGCACTTCAAAGGTAATAAAAAGCAGAAAAAGGAAAGAAAATGCATTATTTATCCTGGTTCATAATATGTGCAGTTACAAACCAACTTTTTTTAACTGTGTAAAATTTTAATGACAAATATGCAAGGAGCCAGTCGTTGAAGAAAATCATAACTACAACAACAGACCCCAAATAAGATGAATTCCCAAATTTTAATTTGTTATTTATATTTATCATAAATTTAGGGAAATTTATTTTTATATATTTTAATCTATATTTATTATTTTATTTATCTAATTTTGTTTATTTTTGCTGATGGCCTTCCACCGGGATCTGGCACTTCTAATTTTAGAAAGTGAATTTCCAATTTAGAAAGTGTGATGGGTTTTATCAGATATGTATGATGAAATTTTCATTAAAAAAGAATCAGGAAAGCATTAAAAAAAAGCAAACTAGGCCAAACTGGTAATTCTACAGATTGTAATACGTAAAGAATGGTGGTGGTCATGTGATCCTTATTTAATTAAGAGCAAAAGAAATATGACTAATGAACATTAATAATTACTATGGGAAAGTTATTGGTGTTAGAATTTAATAATTGACAGCATTTTGGGAACTATGAGACGCTAGAATAAATGCATTTAATATTAAATACTGCGTTCTTTCGTCTTGTCTCATCTTTTTCATTATTATTTCTTAAGAAATATGAATTCGGTCATTGCACCAATTCATACTTAAATTGTTTAGTGCTGCCATCTATCCGCGATAAAAGGTATTAATACTGGAATTGTTTATTTTATTTAGTTAATTCTATCTCATGTGTATTTTGACACTTGAGAAATATAATTTAAGATTTCGTAGATTCACTGCTTTATAATCTTTCACAAATAGATCTGACAGCGATATAATCTTTATTTTTAACTGAAAATTTTCGAAAAGTTTCACTGATTTTTAAAGATATGTTAAATCTACCAGAATGAAATAATTGAAACCAGTTATTAATTTTTTATGATGACTGATATGTACTATTTTAGTTGCATAATAAGTTTCTTTTTTGTTAATGGACTTCCATTATTTCATTCAAATGTATAACAAACTTTAAAAAAAATATTCTTCAAGTCTCTATAACTCGCGTTAAAGGCGATCCGTTTATTTCAAACTGAAAAATTTGATTTTCATCTCGAAATAATTTCGCTTGATTACTGTGAACAGGGCATGTTATTGTTAAATCTTGCTTACTGAAATCTGCTAAAAGAGTTGAAATAAAACATCTTTGCCGTTTATAAATGTACATCCGGTAAAAGCATACTGGAAGGAAGACAAACTTCTGAACGGTGATGAAAACAAAGATTAGTTTTAATTTCCGGCGGCCGCGGAACGTTTGTTGATTGATGCTCGTTGTAACTGAAGCTTTCCGGTATTATAGCGTAGTATTGTTCGTGGCGACATCTATGGGTTGATCAGAAATACGATGCGTTGGAACTTTTGGGGACAGAACTTGGGTCCAAATCATGAGAGTGAAATGCTTTACCTTAGCACAAAAGAGTTCTTTGGCGGCGAATTCATGTAATTCAACTCTCAAATTTGCGAGCATGGCATGAACTGTTCCCACTGCTATTACCAGACAGGAGCAGTCTTGGTTCTTAGCATAATGTAGATAAAAATTGAGATTGTAATCAAAAATTGTTCACGTTATAACTCATTAGATTACTCATGATTACATACAAAAAAGAATATAATAATTAAGTGCCACCCAATGTCAGGTCAAAACAAAAGCACAATAAATAACTAATATCTACATCACTTAGATTCGATTATTATTTTATACTGTCATACGCAACGATAATGTTTTGCTAAAGTTTCATGTGCTGGTACTCAAAATTTTATAAAATGGCGTATGAAATATTTGTAACGAACATAATACCCATCATTACAAAACTTTCAAATGGCATATTTCGGTAGAAATTAGTGTATTTTCTTTTCTATTTTATTTCATAGTAAAATATTGCATTATATAAAATATGCTTTAGCTCTTTGTTCTGAATGCGATAAATGACAATCATAGTTTACTGTGCGTGCTGTAATAACCTATTTCAAATTATGCCTACTTATTTATTTATTCGATTTTTCTTTTATTGGAATCATTTGGCTACATCTGACCGTCTCATCAGCTGATGGATAATAGAGTTTTCACTTTATTTATCTACCTAAATAGGCAAACGTAAGAATTTAATTTAGGATTAATCTCAAAGCAACAGTGTCATAACATTGCCTCACAAAGAACAAGCGCATAATAATCCTGATGCACTACTAACACTATTGCTTATATACATAACATATGCTTGTTTAGTCATTTGATACATTTTGAATAACAGACAGCTATGTAGGTTAGAATTAATGCAAGAAGTCATTGAAGTGAAAATGCAAATTATTTAATGTTGCTTTTAATAATGTCTTTTAACCATATAAAAACTCAAAAGACAGGAAGCATTTTCTTAAAAGATTACAAGAACAAATTTTAGAAACTAATGGAAGAAATGGCAATTGCCGCAGGTCCGCAGAAAATGAAAAAATTTTTTAAGAAAAAGGTATAAGTGGAGTTTAGATGTATGTTTACAGTTTCTTTCTTGTGAAGGTCCTACTATTATGCATCTCGAATACTGAGCTTTGAACTAAGGAGATCAATATTTATTATTTTTTATTAGTCCAAAGGGGTTTTGTCCCTGAAGGAGTATTGTTTTCGTTTTGCGATTTTGCGTCGGAAACATTAAATGTCGGTTCACTTTTCAAACTGTTGCCACCAAGTATTGCAGCCCTGTATTATATTTAAAGAAATTAAATAATGGAGATTGTGTATAAATGTATGCATGTTTCTCGCATTGTGATTAAACGACGGTACCTAGGGCCATCGAATTTTGAATGACGTAATCCTGCTGCCAATATGGACATCTGGAAGCCCAAATATGGAATTTATTTTATATTTTATAAAACTTTAACGAATTTTTGATTAACTATCTCAAGGATTTCAAAGCAAGCCATGGCAACGTTGTACAGGAAAAAAATTTTATCTCCAGCAGACTGTGTATAGGAAATTCTAAAGATTTGCTCAGTTTAAAAAATTTTGTGATATTGCTCTTTAACTGAATTTTATGGTTTAAGTGCGAAGAAAATAATATTAATAAATAAAGGTAACACGCAAAACGTTCAAAAAAACTCCCCTTTGAGCACAATGTAAAATTGAAAGCTTTCAGATTTATTATTGTTATTATTATTATTATTTTCTTTGCAGTGTTTTAGCCATACAAAATATATATTTAAAATTTTCATGTTAAATAATTACTATCAAAAGGAACGTATTAAGTATCTATATCACAGTCTGATATTTTAACTCGGTTTTATCGGGAGTCGTATGCAATGGTACATTTATTTATTAACTATAAATTTACAGGTGTAACTGTTATAACATCAGTTTTTCCCTCAAATGCTTGATAATATGCTTAATGCTATTGAAATGTTTAAAGCAGATTCAAATGCAATGAGTAATTGATTTGTGAACCTTATATATTACAGGCTGACACTTCGAGCAAAGTTCAGTTCAGCGAAAACAGAGAATCGGTTGCTTCACAGAATTCTCTCACACCTCAGTACTCAGTCGATTCTTCGGATAAATCGGTGTTCATCGGGGGTCGCCACCAACGCCGGCTATCCAGAACTGCCATAGACAGGCTTGGGCTCATGCGCCAGAGTACGGTTCCTGTCCATGATACATTTAATGCACATTCGATGGACTCAGAAGCTGGATCCGAGCCGGCACTTACCCGAGGAAACAGTGTTTCCCAAATGGAGAATGGACAAGTTAGCAGTCTACTACCTGCAAAGCAACCGGTAGAACGATCTGCATCTGTAGCCGTAGGGGGTATGAGACGAAAGAATACCATCAATACCAGCGAATGCAGCCTCTATCCTCCAATGGGAGGGCTTAGACCCCACTTGGGACTGACGCGGGGCGAGTATACTAGCATCACAGACGATATTGAGAGCTTTTCTATGTCCAGATTCACTAGACCAAGAGCGACGTCTCCCCTCACGCACACATTTGGCCCATCGTTGTCTTTCTCGAGGCAGAGTAGTGCCGAATATCAGACACTGCTGTCTGTGGAATCAGAAATACTCCATGGAGCTGAAGAAGCAGATTATCATATGATGGGAGGTCTTATCAAGCGAAGACTGCACAGAGATTCCGAAAACCTGACCGTAAGCCTTGAGGAATTATGTAGTGTGAAGGGTGAGTCGGATTCCGACCTGGACGACAATGATGGACAGTGTTTCAGCTCTCTAAGGTGTGACGGGTTACCTGGAGGCATGAGCCCCTCGCCTTCTGCTCCCAATGTGACCATCGATCCTGCGTCAGATTCTTCACTCGATGAGCCCATACCCAAATCCCAATCTGCTCACTCCATACAGACGCTTAGAACTCATATAAAAGGCACGGAAACTTCTTGTTAATGGACATCTTCAGGGAGCGTGATAACAAACACAGCTCGAGAAAGATGTGGTGGCGAGGATTTCTGTGCTTATAATACCCATGCTCACTTAAAAATAACGACTTTGAGTTTTTGGAAATGCGAAGGG